>OY754347.1:14310755-14508556 GCA_963572235.1 Caenorhabditis japonica | reverse complement strand
TGGAAGACGGTTCGGTTGTAGTCGACTCAGTACTAGTGCTCGTAATTTCCGTAGGTCGTGGAAGACGGTTCGGTTGTAGTCGACTCAGTACTAGTGCTCGTAATTCCGTAGTCGTGGAAGACGGTTCGGTTGTAGTCGACTCAGTACTAGTGCTCGTGATCTCCGTGGTAGTGGAAGACGGTTCGGTTGTAGTCGACTCAGTACTAGTGCTCGTAATTTCCGTAGTCGTGGAAGACGGTTCGGTTGTAGTCGACTCAGTACTAGTGCTCGTAATCTCCGTAGGTCGTGGAAGACGGTTCGGTTGTAGTCGACTCAGTACTAGTGCTCGTGATCTCCGTGGTTGTGGAAGACGGTTCGGTTGTAGTCGACTCAGTACTAGTGCTCGTGATCTCCGTGGTTGTGGAAGTCGGTTCGGTTGTAGTCGACTCAGTACTTGTGCTCGTAATTTCCGTAGTCGTGGAAGACGGTTCGGTTGTAGTCGACTCAGTACTAGTGCTCGTGATCTCCGTGGTTGTGGAAGACGGTTCGGTTGTAGTCGACTCAGTACTAGTGCTCGTGATCTCCGTGGTTGTGGAAGACGGTTCGGTTGTAGTCGACTCAGTACTAGTGCTCGTGATCTCCGTGGTTGTGGAAGACGGTTCGGTTGTAGTCGACTCAGTACTTGTGCTCGTGATCTCCGTGGTTGTGGAAGTCGGTTCGGTTGTAGTCGACTCAGTACTTGTGCTCGTAATTTCCGTAGTCGTGGAAGACGGTTCGGTTGTAGTCGACTCAGTACTAGTGCTCGTAATCTCCGTAGTCGTGGAAGACGGTTCGGTTGTAGTCGACTCAGTACTAGTGCTCGTGATCTCCGTGGTTGTGGAAGACGGTTCGGTTGTAGTCGACTCAGTACTAGTGCTCGTGATCTCCGTGGTTGTGGAAGTCGGTTCGGTTGTAGTCGACTCAGTACTTGTGCTCGTAATTTCCGTAGTCGTGGAAGACGGTTCGGTTGTAGTCGACTCAGTACTAGTGCTCGTGATCTCCGTAGTCGTGGAAGACGGTTCGGTTGTAGTCGACTCAGTACTAGTGCTCGTAATCTCCGTAGTCGTGGAAGACGGTTCGGTTGTAGTCGACTCAGTACTAGTGCTCGTGATCTCCGTGGTTGTGGAAGTCGGTTCGGTTGTAGTCGACTCAGTACTTGTGCTCGTAATTTCCGTAGTCGTGGAAGACGGTTCGGTTGTAGTCGACTCAGTACTAGTGCTCGTGATCTCCGTGGTTGTGGAAGACGGTTCGGTTGTAGTCGACTCAGTACTTGTGCTCGTAATTTCCGTAGTCGTGGAAGACGGTTCGGTTGTAGTCGACTCAGTACTAGTGCTCGTGATCTCCGTGGTTGTGGAAGACGGTTCGGTTGTAGTCGACTCAGTACTAGTGCTCGTGATCTCCGTGGTTGTGGAAGTCGGTTCGGTTGTAGTCGACTCAGTACTTGTGCTCGTAATTTCCGTAGTCGTGGAAGACGGTTCGGTTGTAGTCGACTCAGTACTAGTGCTCGTGATCTCCGTGGTTGTGGAAGACGGTTCGGTTGTAGTCGACTCAGTACTTGTGCTCGTGATCTCCGTGGTTGTGGAAGACGGTTCGGTTGTAGTCGACTCAGTACTTGTGCTCGTAATCTCCGTAGTCGTGGAAGACGGTTCGGTTGTAGTCGACTCAGTACTAGTGCTCGTGATCTCCGTGGTTGTGGAAGACGGTTCGGTTGTAGTCGACTCAGTACTAGTGCTCGTGATCTCCGTGGTTGTGGAAGACGGTTCGGTTGTAGTCGACTCAGTACTAGTGCTCGTGATCTCCGTGGTTGTGGAAGTCGGTTCGGTTGTAGTCGACTCAGTACTTGTGCTCGTAATTTCCGTAGTCGTGGAAGACGGTTCGGTTGTAGTCGACTCAGTACTAGTGCTCGTGATCTCCGTGGTTGTGGAAGACGGTTCGGTTGTAGTCGACTCAGTACTTGTGCTCGTGATCTCCGTGGTTGTGGAAGACGGTTCGGTTGTAGTCGACTCAGTACTTGTGCTCGTAATCTCCGTAGTCGTGGAAGACGGTTCGGGTTGTAGTCGACTCAGTACTTGTGCTCGTGATCTCCGTGGTTGTGGAAGACGGTTCGGTTGTAGTCGACTCAGTACTTGTGCTCGTAATCTCCGTAGTCGTGGAAGACGGTTCGGTTGTAGTCGACTCAGTACTAGTGCTCGTAATTTCCGTAGTCGTGGAAGACGGTTCGGTTGTAGTCGACTCAGTACTAGTGCTCGTAATTTCCGTAGTCGTGGAAGACGGTTCGGTTGTAGTCGACTCAGTACTAGTGCTCGTGATCTCCGTGGTTGTGGAAGACGGTTCGGTTGTAGTCGACTCAGTACTTGTGCTCGTGATCTCCGTGGTTGTGGAAGACGGTTCGGTTGTAGTCGACTCAGTACTTGTGCTCGTAATCTCCGTAGTCGTGGAAGACGGTTCGGTTGTAGTCGACTCAGTACTAGTGCTCGTGATCTCCGTGGTTGTGGAAGACGGTTCGGTTGTAGTCGACTCAGTACTAGTGCTCGTGATCTCCGTGGTTGTGGAAGACGGTTCGGTTGTAGTCGACTCAGTACTAGTGCTCGTGATCTCCGTGGTTGTGGAAGTCGGTTCGGTTGTAGTCGACTCAGTACTTGTGCTCGTAATTTCCGTAGTCGTGGAAGACGGTTCGGTTGTAGTCGACTCAGTACTAGTGTTCGTGATCTCCGTGGTTGTGGAAGACGGTTCGGTTGTAGTCGACTCAGTACTAGTGCTCGTGATCTCCGTGGTTGTGGAAGACGGTTCGGTTGTAGTCGACTCAGTACTTGTGCTCGTGATCTCCGTGGTTGTGGAAGACGGTTCGGTTGTAGTCGACTCAGTACTAGTGCTCGTGATCTCCGTGGTTGTGGAAGTCGGTTCGGTTGTAGTCGACTCAGTACTTGTGCTCGTAATTTCCGTAGTCGTGGAAGACGGTTCGGTTGTAGTCGACTCAGTACTTGTGCTCGTAATTTCCGTAGTCGTGGAAGACGGTTCGGTTGTAGTCGACTCAGTACTAGTGCTCGTTATCTCCGTGGTTGTGGAAGTCGGTTCGGTTGTAGTCGACTCAGTACTTGTGCTCGTAATCTCCGTAGTCGTGGAAGACGGTTCGGTTGTAGTCGACTCAGTACTAGTGCTCGTGATCTCCGTGGTTGTGGAAGACGGTTCGGTTGTAGTCGACTCAGTACTTGTGCTCGTAATCTCCGTAGTCGTGGAAGACGGTTCGGTTGTAGTCGACTCAGTACTAGTGCTCGTGATCTCCGTGGTTGTGGAAGACGGTTCGGTTGTAGTCGACTCAGTACTAGTGCTCGTAATCTCCGTGGTTGTGGAAGACGGTTCGGTTGTAGTCGACTCAGTACTAGTGCTCGTGATCTCCGTGGTTGTGGAAGACGGTTCGGTTGTAGTCGACTCAGTACTAGTGCTCGTGATCTCCGTGGTTGTGGAAGACGGTTCGGTTGTAGTCGACTCAGTACTTGTGCTCGTGATCTCCGTGGTTGTGGAAGACGGTTCGGTTGTAGTCGACTCAGTACTAGTGCTCGTGATCTCCGTGGTTGTGGAAGACGGTTCGGTTGTAGTCGACTCAGTACTAGTGCTCGTGATCTCCGTGGTTGTGGAAGACGGTTCGGTTGTAGTCGACTCAGTACTTGTGCTCGTGATCTCCGTGGTTGTGGAAGACGGTTCGGTTGTAGTCGACTCAGTACTTGTGCTCGTAATTTCCGTAGTCGTGGAAGACGGTTCGGTTGTAGTCGACTCAGTACTTGTGCTCGTGATCTCCGTGGTGGTGGAAGACGGTTCGGTTGTAGTCGACTCAGTACTAGTGTTCGTGATCTCCGTGGTTGTGGAAGACGGTTCGGTTGTAGTCGACTCAGTACTAGTGCTCGTGATCTCCGTGGTTGTGGAAGACGGTTCGGTTGTAGTCGACTCAGTACTTGTGCTCGTAATTTCCGTAGTCGTGGAAGACGGTTCGGTTGTAGTCGACTCAGTACTTGTGCTCGTGATCTCCGTGGTGGTGGAAGACGGTTCGGTTGTAGTCGACTCAGTACTAGTGCTTGTGATCTCCGTGGTGGTGGAAGACGGTTCGGTTGTAGTCGACTCAGTACTTGTGCTCGTGATCTCCGTGGTGGTGGAAGACGGTTCGGTTGTAGTCGACTCAGTACTTGTGCTCGTAATCTCCGTGGTGGTGGAAGACGGTTCGGTTGTAGTCGACTCAGTACTTGTGCTCGTGATCTCCGTGGTGGTGGAAGACGGTTCGGTTGTAGTCGACTCAGTACTTGTGCTTGTGATCTCCGTGGTGGTGGAAGACGGTTCGGTTGTAGTCGACTCAGTACTTGTGCTCGTAATCTCCGTGGTGGTGGAAGACGGTTCGGTTGTAGTCGACTCAGTACTTGTGCTCGTGATCTCCGTGGTGGTGGAAGACGGTTCGGTTGTAGTCGACTCAGTACTTGTGCTTGTGATCTCCGTGGTGGTGGAAGACGGTTCGGTTGTAGTCGACTCAGTACTTGTGCTCGTAATCTCCGTGGTGGTGGAAGACGGTTCGGTTGTAGTCGACTCAGTACTTGTGCTCGTAATCTCCGTGGTGGTGGAAGACGGTTCGGTTGTAGTCGACTCAGTACTTGTGCTTGTGATCTCCGTGGTGGTGGAAGACGGTTCGGTTGTAGTCGACTCAGTACTTGTGCTCGTAATCTCCGTGGTGGTGGAAGACGGTTCGGTTGTAGTCGACTCAGTACTTGTGCTCGTGATCTCCGTGGTGGTGGAAGACGGTTCGGTTGTAGTCGACTCAGTACTTGTGCTTGTGATCTCCGTGGTGGTGGAAGACGGTTCGGTTGTAGTCGACTCAGTACTTGTGCTCGTAATCTCCGTGGTCGTGGAAGACGGTTCGGTTGTAGTCGACTCAGTACTTGTGCTCGTAATCTCCGTGGTGTGGAAGACGGTTCGGTTGTAGTCGACTCAGTACTTGTGCTCGTGATCTCCGTGGTGGTGGAAGACGGTTCGGTTGTAGTCGACTCAGTACTTGTGCTCGTAATCTCCGTGGTGGTGGAAGACGGTTCGGTTGTAGTCGACTCAGTACTTGTGCTCGTAATCTCCGTGGTGGTGGAAGACGGTTCGGTTGTAGTCGACTCAGTACTTGTGCTCGTAATCTCCGTGGTGGTGGAAGACGGTTCGGTTGTAGTCGACTCAGTACTAGTGCTTGTGATCTCCGTGGTGGTGGAAGACGGTTCGGTTGTAGTCGACTCAGTACTTGTGCTCGTAATCTCCGTGGTGGTGGAAGACGGTTCGGTTGTAGTCGACTCAGTACTTGTGCTCGTAATCTCCGTGGTGGTGGAAGACGGTTCGGTTGTAGTCGACTCAGTACTAGTGCTCGTGATCTCCGTGGTGGTGGAAGACGGTTCGGTTGTAGTCGACTCAGTACTTGTGCTTGTGATCTCCGTGGTGGTGGAAGACGGTTCGGTTGTAGTCGACTCAGTACTTGTGCTCGTGATCTCCGTGGTGGTGGAAGACGGTTCGGTTGTAGTCGACTCAGTACTTGTGCTCGTGATCTCCGTGGTGGTGGAAGACGGTTCGGTTGTAGTCGACTCAGTACTTGTGCTCGTAATCTCCGTGGTGGTGGAAGACGGTTCGGTTGTAGTCGACTCAGTACTAGTGCTTGTGATCTCCGTGGTGGTGGAAGACGGTTCGGTTGTAGTCGACTCAGTACTTGTGCTCGTGATCTCCGTGGTGGTGGAAGACGGTTCGGTTGTAGTCGACTCAGTACTTGTGCTCGTGATCTCCGTGGTGGTGGAAGACGGTTCGGTTGTAGTCGACTCAGTACTTGTGCTCGTAATCTCCGTGGTGGTGGAAGACGGTTCGGTTGTAGTCGACTCAGTACTAGTGCTTGTGATCTCCGTGGTGGTGGAAGACGGTTCGGTTGTAGTCGACTCAGTACTAGTGCTCGTGATCTCCGTGGTGGTGGAAGACGGTTCGGTTGTAGTCGACTCAGTACTTGTGCTCGTAATCTCCGTGGTGGTGGAAGACGGTTCGGTTGTAGTCGACTCAGTACTTGTGCTTGTGATCTCCGTGGTGGTGGAAGACGGTTCGGTTGTAGTCGACTCAGTACTTGTGCTCGTGATCTCCGTGGTGGTGGAAGACGGTTCGGTTGTAGTCGACTCAGTACTTGTGCTCGTGATCTCCGTGGTGGTGGAAGACGGTTCGGTTGTAGTCGACTCAGTACTTGTGCTCGTAATCTCCGTGGTGGTGGAAGACGGTTCGGTTGAAGTCGACTCAGTACTTGTGCTCGTGATCTCCGTGGTGGTGGAAGACGGTTCGGTTGTAGTCGACTCAGTACTTGTGCTCGTAATCTCCGTGGTTGTGGAAGACGGTTCGGTTGTAGTCGACTCAGTACTTGTGCTCGTTATCTCCGTGGTTGTGGAAGTCGGTTCGGTTGTAGTCGACTCAGTACTTGTGCTCGTGATCTCCGTGGTGGTGGAAGACGGTTCGGTTGTAGTCGACTCAGTACTTGTGCTCGTGATCTCCGTGGTTGTGGAAGACGGTTCGGTTGTAGTCGACTCAGTACTTGTGCTCGTAATCTCCGTGGTTGTGGAAGACGGTTCGGTTGTAGTCGACTCAGTACTTGTGCTCGTAATCTCCGTGGTTGTGGAAGTCGGTTCGGTTGTAGTCGACTCAGTACTTGTGCTCGTGATCTCCGTGGTGGTGGAAGACGGTTCGGTTGTAGTCGACTCAGTACTTGTGCTCGTAATCTCCGTGGTTGTGGAAGACGGTTCGGTTGTAGTCGACTCAGTACTTGTGCTCGTAATCTCCGTGGTTGTGGAAGTCGGTTCGGTTGTAGTCGACTCAGTACTTGTGCTCGTGATCTCCGTGGTGGTGGAAGACGGTTCGGTTGTAGTCGACTCAGTACTTGTGCTCGTAATCTCCGTGGTTGTGGAAGTCGGTTCGGTTGTAGTCGACTCAGTACTTGTGCTCGTGATCTCCGTGGTGGTGGAAGACGGTTCGGTTGTAGTCGACTCAGTACTTGTGCTCGTGATCTCCGTGGTGGTGGAAGACGGTTCGGTTGTAGTCGACTCAGTACTTGTGCTCGTAATCTCCGTGGTTGTGGAAGACGGTTCGGTTGTAGTCGACTCAGTACTTGTGCTCGTTATCTCCGTGGTTGTGGAAGTCGGTTCGGTTGTAGTCGACTCAGTACTTGTGCTCGTGATCTCCGTGGTGGTGGAAGACGGTTCGGTTGTAGTCGACTCAGTACTTGTGCTCGTGATCTCCGTGGTTGTGGAAGACGGTTCGGTTGTAGTCGACTCAGTACTTGTGCTCGTAATCTCCGTGGTTGTGGAAGACGGTTCGGTTGTAGTCGACTCAGTACTTGTGCTCGTGATCTCCGTGGTGGTGGAAGACGGTTCGGTTGTAGTCGACTCAGTACTTGTGCTCGTGATCTCCGTGGTGGTGGAAGACGGTTCGGTTGTAGTCGACTCAGTACTTGTGCTCGTAATCTCCGTGGTTGTGGAAGACGGTTCGGTTGTAGTCGACTCAGTACTTGTGCTCGTAATCTCCGTGGTTGTGGAAGTCGGTTCGGTTGTAGTCGACTCAGTACTTGTGCTCGTAATCTCCGTGGTTGTGGAAGTCGGTTCGGTTGTAGTCGACTCAGTACTTGTGCTCGTGATCTCCGTGGTGGTGGAAGACGGTTCGGTTGTAGTCGACTCAGTACTTGTGCTCGTGATCTCCGTGGTGGTGGAAGACGGTTCGGTTGTAGTCGACTCAGTACTTGTGCTCGTAATTTCCGTAGTCGTGGAAGACGGTTCGGTTGTAGTCGACTCAGTACTAGTGCTCGTGATCTCCGTGGTTGTGGAAGACGGTTCGGTTGTAGTCGACTCAGTACTTGTGCTCGTAATCTCCGTGGTGGTGGAAGACGGTTCGGTTGTAGTCGACTCAGTACTTGTGCTCGTGATCTCCGTGGTGGTGGAAGACGGTTCGGTTGTAGTCGACTCAGTACTTGTGCTCGTAATTTCCGTAGTCGTGGAAGACGGTTCGGTTGTAGTCGACTCAGTACTAGTGCTCGTGATCTCCGTGGTTGTGGAAGACGGTTCGGTTGTAGTCGACTCAGTACTTGTGCTTGTGATCTCCGTGGTGGTGGAAGACGGTTCGGTTGTAGTCGACTCAGTACTAGTGCTCGTGATCTCCGTGGTTGTGGAAGACGGTTCGGTTGTAGTCGACTCAGTACTTGTGCTCGTGATCTCCGTGGTGGTGGAAGACGGTTCGGTTGTAGTCGACTCAGTACTTGTGCTCGTGATCTCCGTGGTGGTGGAAGACGGTTCGGTTGTAGTCGACTCAGTACTTGTGCTCGTGATCTCCGTGGTTGTGGAAGTCGGTTCGGTTGTAGTCGACTCAGTACTTGTGCTCGTAATTTCCGTAGTCGTGGAAGACGGTTCGGTTGTAGTCGACTCAGTACTAGTGCTCGTGATCTCCGTGGTTGTGGAAGACGGTTCGGTTGTAGTCGACTCAGTACTTGTGCTCGTGATCTCCGTGGTGGTGGAAGACGGTTCGGTTGTAGTCGACTCAGTACTTGTGCTCGTGATCTCCGTGGTGGTGGAAGACGGTTCGGTTGTAGTCGACTCAGTACTTGTGCTCGTGATCTCCGTGGTTGTGGAAGTCGGTTCGGTTGTAGTCGACTCAGTACTTGTGCTCGTTATCTCCGTGGTGGTGGAAGACGGTTCGGTTGTAGTCGACTCAGTACTTGTGCTCGTAATCTCCGTGGTGGTGGAAGACGGTTCGGTTGTAGTCGACTCAGTACTTGTGCTCGTAATCTCCGTGGTGGTGGAAGACGGTTCGGTTGTAGTCGACTCAGTACTTGTGCTCGTAATCTCCGTGGTGGTGGAAGACGGTTCGGTTGTAGTCGACTCAGTACTTGTGCTCGTGATCTCCGTGGTGGTGGAAGACGGTTCGGTTGTAGTCGACTCAGTACTTGTGCTCGTGATCTCCGTGGTGGTGGAAGACGGTTCGGTTGTAGTCGACTCAGTACTTGTGCTCGTAATCTCCGTGGTGGTGGAAGACGGTTCGGTTGTAGTCGACTCAGTACTTGTGCTCGTAATCTCCGTGGTGGTGGGAGACGGTTCGGTTGTAGTCGACTCAGTACTTGTGCTCGTGATCTCCGTGGTGGTGGAAGACGGTTCGGTTGTAGTCGACTCAGTACTTGTGCTCGTAATCTCCGTGGTTGTGGAAGTCGGTTCGGTTGTAGTCGACTCAGTACTTGTGCTCGTGATCTCCGTGGTGGTGGAAGACGGTTCGGTTGTAGTCGACTCAGTACTTGTGCTCGTGATCTCCGTGGTGGTGGAAGACGGTTCGGTTGTAGTCGACTCAGTACTTGTGCTCGTAATCTCCGTGGTTGTGGAAGACGGTTCGGTTGTAGTCGACTCAGTACTTGTGCTCGTAATCTCCGTGGTGGTGGAAGACGGTTCGGTTGTAGTCGACTCAGTACTTGTGCTCGTAATCTCCGTGGTTGTGGAAGACGGTTCGGTTGTAGTCGACTCAGTACTTGTGCTCGTTATCTCCGTGGTTGTGGAAGTCGGTTCGGTTGTAGTCGACTCAGTACTTGTGCTCGTGATCTCCGTGGTGGTGGAAGACGGTTCGGTTGTAGTCGACTCAGTACTTGTGCTCGTAATCTCCGTGGTTGTGGAAGACGGTTCGGTTGTAGTCGACTCAGTACTTGTGCTCGTAATCTCCGTGGTTGTGGAAGTCGGTTCGGTTGTAGTCGACTCAGTACTTGTGCTCGTGATCTCCGTGGTGGTGGAAGACGGTTCGGTTGTAGTCGACTCAGTACTTGTGCTCGTGATCTCCGTGGTGGTGGAAGACGGTTCGGTTGTAGTCGACTCAGTACTTGTGCTCGTTATCTCCGTGGTTGTGGAAGTCGGTTCGGTTGTAGTCGACTCAGTACTTGTGCTCGTGATCTCCGTGGTGGTGGAAGACGGTTCGGTTGTAGTCGACTCAGTACTTGTGCTCGTGATCTCCGTGGTTGTGGAAGACGGTTCGGTTGTAGTCGACTCAGTACTTGTGCTCGTAATCTCCGTGGTTGTGGAAGACGGTTCGGTTGTAGTCGACTCAGTACTTGTGCTCGTAATCTCCGTGGTTGTGGAAGTCGGTTCGGTTGTAGTCGACTCAGTACTTGTGCTCGTGATCTCCGTTGTGGTGGAAGACGGTTCGGTTGTAGTCGACTCAGTACTTGTGCTCGTAATCTCCGTGGTTGTGGAAGTCGGTTCGGTTGTAGTCGACTCAGTACTTGTGCTCGTGATCTCCGTGGTGGTGGAAGACGGTTCGGTTGTAGTCGACTCAGTACTTGTGCTCGTGATCTCCGTGGTGGTGGAAGACGGTTCGGTTGTAGTCGACTCAGTACTTGTGCTCGTAATCTCCGTGGTTGTGGAAGACGGTTCGGTTGTAGTCGACTCAGTACTTGTGCTCGTTATCTCCGTGGTTGTGGAAGTCGGTTCGGTTGTAGTCGACTCAGTACTTGTGCTCGTGATCTCCGTGGTGGTGGAAGACGGTTCGGTTGTAGTCGACTCAGTACTTGTGCTCGTAATCTCCGTGGTTGTGGAAGACGGTTCGGTTGTAGTCGACTCAGTACTTGTGCTCGTGATCTCCGTGGTTGTGGAAGACGGTTCGGTTGTAGTCGACTCAGTACTTGTGCTCGTAATCTCCGTGGTTGTGGAAGACGGTTCGGTTGTAGTCGACTCAGTACTTGTGCTCGTGATCTCCGTGGTTGTGGAAGACGGTTCGGTTGTAGTCGACTCAGTACTTGTGCTCGTAATCTCCGTGGTTGTGGAAGACGGTTCGGTTGTAGTCGACTCAGTACTTGTGCTCGTGATCTCCGTGGTGGTGGAAGACGGTTCGGTTGTAGTCGACTCAGTACTTGTGCTCGTAATCTCCGTGGTTGTGGAAGACGGTTCGGTTGTAGTCGACTCAGTACTTGTGCTCGTGATCTCCGTGGTTGTGGAAGACGGTTCGGTTGTAGTCGACTCAGTACTTGTGCTCGTGATCTCCGTGGTTGTGGAAGACGGTTCGGTTGTAGTCGACTCAGTACTTGTGCTCGTAATTTCCGTAGTCGTGGAAGACGGTTCGGTTGTAGTCGACTCAGTACTAGTGCTCGTGATCTCCGTGGTTGTGGAAGACGGTTCGGTTGTAGTCGACTCAGTACTTGTGCTTGTGATCTCCGTGGTGGTGGAAGACGGTTCGGTTGTAGTCGACTCAGTACTAGTGCTCGTGATCTCCGTGGTTGTGGAAGACGGTTCGGTTGTAGTCGACTCAGTACTTGTGCTCGTGATCTCCGTGGTGGTGGAAGACGGTTCGGTTGTAGTCGACTCAGTACTTGTGCTCGTGATCTCCGTGGTGGTGGAAGACGGTTCGGTTGTAGTCGACTCAGTACTTGTGCTCGTGATCTCCGTGGTTGTGGAAGTCGGTTCGGTTGTAGTCGACTCAGTACTTGTGCTCGTAATTTCCGTAGTCGTGGAAGACGGTTCGGTTGTAGTCGACTCAGTACTTGTGCTCGTGATCTCCGTGGTTGTGGAAGACGGTTCGGTTGTAGTCGACTCAGTACTTGTGCTTGTGATCTCCGTGGTGGTGGAAGACGGTTCGGTTGTAGTCGACTCAGTACTTGTGCTCGTGATCTCCGTGGTTGTGGAAGACGGTTCGGTTGTAGTCGACTCAGTACTTGTGCTCGTGATCTCCGTGGTGGTGGAAGACGGTTCGGTTGTAGTCGACTCAGTACTTGTGCTCGTGATCTCCGTGGTGGTGGAAGACGGTTCGGTTGTAGTCGACTCAGTACTTGTGCTCGTGATCTCCGTGGTTGTGGAAGTCGGTTCGGTTGTAGTCGACTCAGTACTTGTGCTCGTTATCTCCGTGGTTGTGGAAGACGGTTCGGTTGTAGTCGACTCAGTACTTGTGCTCGTTATCTCCGTGGTTGTGGAAGACGGTTCGGTTGTAGTCGACTCAGTACTTGTGCTCGTTATCTCCGTGGTTGTGGAAGACGGTTCGGTTGTAGTCGACTCAGTACTTGTGCTCGTTATCTCCGTGGTTGTGGAAGACGGTTCGGTTGTAGTCGACTCAGTACTTGTGCTCGTGATCTCCGTGGTGGTGGAAGACGGTTCGGTTGTAGTCGACTCAGTACTTGTGCTTGTGATCTCCGTAGTCGTGGAAGACGGTTCGGTTGTAGTCGACTCAGTACTTGTGCTTGTGATCTCCGTAGTCGTGGAAGACGGTTCGGTTGTAGTCGACTCAGTACTTGTGCTTGTGATCTCCGTAGTCGTGGAAGACGGTTCGGTTGTAGTCGACTCAGTACTTGTGCTTGTGATCTCCGTAGTCGTGGAAGACGGTTCGGTTGTAGTCGACTCAGTACTTGTGCTTGTGATCTCCGTGGTGGTGGAAGACGGTTCGGTTGTAGTCGACTCAGTACTTGTGCTTGTGATCTCCGTGGTTGTGGAAGACGGTTCGGTTGTAGTCGACTCAGTACTTGTGCTTGTGATCTCCGTAGTCGTGGAAGACGGTTCGGTTGTAGTCGACTCAGTACTTGTGCTTGTGATCTCCGTAGTCGTGGAAGACGGTTCGGTTGTAGTCGACTCAGTACTTGTGCTTGTGATCTCCGTGGTTGTGGAAGACGGTTCGGTTGTAGTCGACTCAGTACTTGTGCTCGTGATCTCCGTGGTTGTGGAAGACGGTTCGGTTGTAGTCGACTCAGTACTTGTGCTCGTAATCTCCGTGGTTGTGGAAGACGGTTCGGTTGTAGTCGACTCAGTACTTGTGCTCGTGATCTCCGTGGTGGTGGAAGACGGTTCGGTTGTAGTCGACTCAGTACTTGTGCTCGTAATCTCCGTGGTTGTGGAAGACGGTTCGGTTGTAGTCGACTCAGTACTTGTGCTCGTGATCTCCGTGGTTGTGGAAGACGGTTCGGTTGTAGTCGACTCAGTACTTGTGCTCGTAATCTCCGTGGTTGTGGAAGACGGTTCGGTTGTAGTCGACTCAGTACTTGTGCTCGTGATCTCCGTGGTGGTGGAAGACGGTTCGGTTGTAGTCGACTCAGTACTTGTGCTCGTGATCTCCGTGGTGGTGGAAGACGGTTCGGTTGTAGTCGACTCAGTACTTGTGCTCGTAATCTCCGTGGTTGTGGAAGACGGTTCGGTTTTAGTCGACTCAGTACTTGTGCTCGTAATCTCCGTGGTTGTGGAAGTCGGTTCGGTTGTAGTCGACTCAGTACTTGTGCTCGTAATCTCCGTGGTTGTGGAAGTCGGTTCGGTTGTAGTCGACTCAGTACTTGTGCTCGTGATCTCCGTGGTGGTGGAAGACGGTTCGGTTGTAGTCGACTCAGTACTTGTGCTCGTGATCTCCGTGGTGGTGGAAGACGGTTCGGTTGTAGTCGACTCAGTACTTGTGCTCGTAATTTCCGTAGTCGTGGAAGACGGTTCGGTTGTAGTCGACTCAGTACTAGTGCTCGTGATCTCCGTGGTTGTGGAAGACGGTTCGGTTGTAGTCGACTCAGTACTTGTGCTCGTAATCTCCGTGGTGGTGGAAGACGGTTCGGTTGTAGTCGACTCAGTACTTGTGCTCGTGATCTCCGTGGTGGTGGAAGACGGTTCGGTTGTAGTCGACTCAGTACTTGTGCTCGTAATTTCCGTAGTCGTGGAAGACGGTTCGGTTGTAGTCGACTCAGTACTAGTGCTCGTGATCTCCGTGGTTGTGGAAGACGGTTCGGTTGTAGTCGACTCAGTACTTGTGCTTGTGATCTCCGTGGTGGTGGAAGACGGTTCGGTTGTAGTCGACTCAGTACTAGTGCTCGTGATCTCCGTGGTTGTGGAAGACGGTTCGGTTGTAGTCGACTCAGTACTTGTGCTCGTGATCTCCGTGGTGGTGGAAGACGGTTCGGTTGTAGTCGACTCAGTACTTGTGCTCGTGATCTCCGTGGTGGTGGAAGACGGTTCGGTTGTAGTCGACTCAGTACTTGTGCTCGTGATCTCCGTGGTTGTGGAAGTCGGTTCGGTTGTAGTCGACTCAGTACTTGTGCTCGTAATTTCCGTAGTCGTGGAAGACGGTTCGGTTGTAGTCGACTCAGTACTTGTGCTCGTGATCTCCGTGGTTGTGGAAGACGGTTCGGTTGTAGTCGACTCAGTACTTGTGCTTGTGATCTCCGTGGTGGTGGAAGACGGTTCGGTTGTAGTCGACTCAGTACTTGTGCTCGTGATCTCCGTGGTTGTGGAAGACGGTTCGGTTGTAGTCGACTCAGTACTTGTGCTCGTGATCTCCGTGGTGGTGGAAGACGGTTCGGTTGTAGTCGACTCAGTACTTGTGCTCGTGATCTCCGTGGTGGTGGAAGACGGTTCGGTTGTAGTCGACTCAGTACTTGTGCTCGTGATCTCCGTGGTTGTGGAAGTCGGTTCGGTTGTAGTCGACTCAGTACTTGTGCTCGTTATCTCCGTGGTTGTGGAAGACGGTTCGGTTGTAGTCGACTCAGTACTTGTGCTCGTTATCTCCGTGGTTGTGGAAGACGGTTCGGTTGTAGTCGACTCAGTACTTGTGCTCGTTATCTCCGTGGTTGTGGAAGACGGTTCGGTTGTAGTCGACTCAGTACTTGTGCTCGTTATCTCCGTGGTTGTGGAAGACGGTTCGGTTGTAGTCGACTCAGTACTTGTGCTCGTGATCTCCGTGGTGGTGGAAGACGGTTCGGTTGTAGTCGACTCAGTACTTGTGCTTGTGATCTCCGTAGTCGTGGAAGACGGTTCGGTTGTAGTCGACTCAGTACTTGTGCTTGTGATCTCCGTAGTCGTGGAAGACGGTTCGGTTGTAGTCGACTCAGTACTTGTGCTTGTGATCTCCGTAGTCGTGGAAGACGGTTCGGTTGTAGTCGACTCAGTACTTGTGCTTGTGATCTCCGTAGTCGTGGAAGACGGTTCGGTTGTAGTCGACTCAGTACTTGTGCTTGTGATCTCCGTGGTGGTGGAAGACGGTTCGGTTGTAGTCGACTCAGTACTTGTGCTTGTGATCTCCGTGGTTGTGGAAGACGGTTCGGTTGTAGTCGACTCAGTACTTGTGCTTGTGATCTCCGTAGTCGTGGAAGACGGTTCGGTTGTAGTCGACTCAGTACTTGTGCTTGTGATCTCCGTAGTCGTGGAAGACGGTTCGGTTGTAGTCGACTCAGTACTTGTGCTTGTGATCTCCGTGGTTGTGGAAGACGGTTCGGTTGTAGTCGACTCAGTACTAGTGCTCGTGATCTCCGTAGTCGTGGAAGACGGTTCGGTTGTAGTCGACTCAGTACTAGTGCTCGTGATCTCCGTAGTCGTGGAAGACGGTTCGGTTGTAGTCGACTCAGTACTAGTGCTCGTGATCTCCGTTGTTGTGGAAGACGGTTCGGTGGTTGTCGACTCAGTACTAGTGCTCGTGATCTCCGTAGTCGTGGAAGACGGTTCGGTTGTAGTCGACTCAGTACTTGTGCTTGTGATCTCCGTGGTTGTGGAAGACGGTTCGGTTGTAGTCGACTCAGTACTAGTGCTCGTGATCTCCGTTGTTGTGGAAGACGGTTCGGTGGTTGTCGACTCAGTACTAGTGCTCGTGATCTCCGTAGTCGTGGAAGACGGTTCGGTTGTAGTCGACTCAGTACTTGTGCTTGTGATCTCCGTTGTTGTGGAAGACGGTTCAGTTGTAGTCGACTCAGTACTTGTGCTTGTGATCTCCGTGGTTGTGGAAGACGGTTCGGTTGTAGTCGACTCAGTACTTGTGCTTGTGATCTCCGTAGTCGTGGAAGACGGTTCGGTTGTAGTCGACTCAGTACTTGTGCTTGTGATCTCCGTGGTTGTGGAAGACGGTTCGGTTGTAGTCGACTCAGTACTTGTGCTTGTGATCTCCGTAGTCGTGGAAGACGGTTCGGTTGTAGTCGACTCAGTACTTGTGCTTGTGATCTCCGTTGTTGTGGAAGACGGTTCAGTTGTAGTCGACTCAGTACTTGTGCTTGTGATCTCCGTGGTTGTGGAAGACGGTTCGGTTGTAGTCGACTCAGTACTTGTGCTTGTGATCTCCGTAGTCGTGGAAGACGGTTCGGTTGTAGTCGACTCAGTACTTGTGCTTGTGATCTCCGTAGTCGTGGAAGACGGTTCGGTTGTAGTCGACTCAGTACTAGTGCTCGTGATCTCCGTAGTCGTGGAAGACGGTTCGGTTGTAGTCGACTCAGTACTTGTGCTTGTGATCTCCGTGGTTGTGGAAGACGGTTCGGTTGTAGTCGACTCAGTACTTGTGCTCGTAATCTCCGTTGTTGTGGAAGACGGTTCGGTGGTTGTCGACTCAGTACTAGTGCTCGTGATCTCCGTAGTCGTGGAAGACGGTTCGGTTGTAGTCGACTCAGTACTTGTGCTCGTAATCTCCGTTGTTGTGGAAGACGGTTCGGTTGTAGTCGACTCAGTACTTGTGCTCGTAATCTCCGTTGTTGTGGAAGACGGTTCGGTGGTTGTCGACTCAGTACTAGTGCTCGTGATCTCCGTAGTCGTGGAAGACGGTTCGGTTGTAGTCGACTCAGTACTTGTGCTTGTGATCTCCGTGGTTGTGGAAGACGGTTCGGTTGTAGTCGACTCAGTACTTGTGCTCGTAATCTCCGTTGTTGTGGAAGACGGTTCGGTGGTTGTCGACTCAGTACTAGTGCTCGTGATCTCCGTAGTCGTGGAAGACGGTTCGGTTGTAGTCGACTCAGTACTTGTGCTTGTGATCTCCGTGGTTGTGGAAGACGGTTCGGTTGTAGTCGACTCAGTACTTGTGCTTGTGATCTCCGTGGTTGTGGAAGACGGTTCGGTTGTAGTCGACTCAGTACTTGTGCTTGTGATCTCCGTAGTCGTGGAAGACGGTTCGGTTGTAGTCGACTCAGTACTTGTGCTTGTGATCTCCGTGGTTGTGGAAGACGGTTCGGTTGTAGTCGACTCAGTACTTGTGCTTGTGATCTCCGTAGTCGTGGAAGACGGTTCGGTTGTAGTCGACTCAGTACTTGTGCTTGTGATCTCCGTTGTTGTGGAAGACGGTTCAGTTGTAGTCGACTCAGTACTTGTGCTTGTGATCTCCGTGGTTGTGGAAGACGGTTCGGTTGTAGTCGACTCAGTACTTGTGCTTGTGATCTCCGTAGTCGTGGAAGACGGTTCGGTTGTAGTCGACTCAGTACTTGTGCTTGTGATCTCCGTAGTCGTGGAAGACGGTTCGGTTGTAGTCGACTCAGTACTAGTGCTCGTGATCTCCGTAGTCGTGGAAGACGGTTCGGTTGTAGTCGACTCAGTACTTGTGCTTGTGATCTCCGTGGTTGTGGAAGACGGTTCGGTTGTAGTCGACTCAGTACTTGTGCTCGTAATCTCCGTTGTTGTGGAAGACGGTTCGGTGGTTGTCGACTCAGTACTAGTGCTCGTGATCTCCGTAGTCGTGGAAGACGGTTCGGTTGTAGTCGACTCAGTACTTGTGCTTGTGATCTCCGTGGTTGTGGAAGACGGTTCGGTTGTAGTCGACTCAGTACTTGTGCTCGTAATCTCCGTTGTTGTGGAAGACGGTTCGGTGGTTGTCGACTCAGTACTAGTGCTCGTGATCTCCGTAGTCGTGGAAGACGGTTCGGTTGTAGTCGACTCAGTACTTGTGCTTGTGATCTCCGTGGTTGTGGAAGACGGTTCGGTTGTAGTCGACTCAGTACTTGTGCTCGTAATCTCCGTTGTTGTGGAAGACGGTTCGGTGGTTGTCGACTCAGTACTAGTGCTCGTGATCTCCGTAGTCGTGGAAGACGGTTCGGTTGTAGTCGACTCAGTACTTGTGCTTGTGATCTCCGTGGTTGTGGAAGACGGTTCGGTTGTAGTCGACTCAGTACTAGTGCTCGTGATCTCCGTAGTCGTGGAAGACGGTTCGGTTGTAGTCGACTCAGTACTAGTGCTCGTGATCTCCGTAGTCGTGGAAGACGGTTCGGTTGTAGTCGACTCAGTACTAGTGCTCGTGATCTCCGTTGTTGTGGAAGACGGTTCGGTGGTTGTCGACTCAGTACTAGTGCTCGTGATCTCCGTTGTTGTGGAAGACGGTTCGGTTGTAGTCGACTCAGTACTTGTGCTTGTGATCTCCGTGGTTGTGGAAGACGGTTCGGTTGTAGTCGACTCAGTACTAGTGCTCGTGATCTCCGTAGTCGTGGAAGACGGTTCGGTTGTAGTCGACTCAGTACTAGTGCTCGTGATCTCCGTTGTTGTGGAAGACGGTTCGGTGGTTGTCGACTCAGTACTAGTGCTCGTGATCTCCGTAGTCGTGGAAGACGGTTCGGTTGTAGTCGACTCAGTACTTGTGCTTGTGATCTCCGTGGTTGTGGAAGACGGTTCGGTTGTAGTCGACTCAGTACTAGTGCTCGTGATCTCCGTAGTCGTGGAAGACGGTTCGGTTGTAGTCGACTCAGTACTAGTGCTCGTGATCTCCGTAGTCGTGGAAGACGGTTCGGTTGTAGTCGACTCAGTACTAGTGCTCGTGATCTCCGTTGTTGTGGAAGACGGTTCGGTTGTAGTCGACTCAGTACTTGTGCTTGTGATCTCCGTGGTTGTGGAAGACGGTTCGGTTGTAGTCGACTCAGTACTTGTGCTTGTGATCTCCGTGGTTGTGGAAGACGGTTCGGTTGTAGTCGACTCAGTACTAGTGCTCGTGATCTCCGTTGTTGTGGAAGACGGTTCGGTTGTAGTCGACTCAGTACTAGTGCTCGTGATCTCCGTTGTTGTGGAAGACGGTTCGGTTGTAGTCGACTCAGTACTTGTGCTTGTGATCTCCGTGGTTGTGGAAGACGGTTCGGTTGTAGTCGACTCAGTACTTGTGCTTGTGATCTCCGTAGTCGTGGAAGACGGTTCGGTTGTAGTCGACTCAGTACTTGTGCTCGTAATCTCCGTTGTTGTGGAAGACGGTTCGGTGGTTGTCGACTCAGTACTAGTGCTCGTGATCTCCGTAGTCGTGGAAGACGGTTCGGTTGTAGTCGACTCAGTACTTGTGCTTGTGATCTCCGTGGTTGTGGAAGACGGTTCGGTTGTAGTCGACTCAGTACTTGTGCTTGTGATCTCCGTGGTTGTGGAAGACGGTTCGGTTGTAGTCGACTCAGTACTTGTGCTTGTGATCTCCGTAGTCGTGGAAGACGGTTCGGTTGTAGTCGACTCAGTACTAGTGCTCGTGATCTCCGTAGTCGTGGAAGACGGTTCGGTTGTAGTCGACTCAGTACTTGTGCTTGTGATCTCCGTGGTTGTGGAAGACGGTTCGGTTGTAGTCGACTCAGTACTTGTGCTCGTAATCTCCGTTGTTGTGGAAGACGGTTCGGTGGTTGTCGACTCAGTACTAGTGCTCGTGATCTCCGTGGTTGTGGAAGACGGTTCGGTTGTAGTCGACTCAGTACTTGTGCTTGTGATCTCCGTAGTCGTGGAAGACGGTTCGGTGGTTGTCGACTCAGTACTAGTGCTCGTGATCTCCGTAGTCGTGGAAGACGGTTCGGTTGTAGTCGACTCAGTACTTGTGCTTGTGATCTCCGTTGTTGTGGAAGACGGTTCAGTTGTAGTCGACTCAGTACTTGTGCTTGTGATCTCCGTGGTTGTGGAAGACGGTTCGGTTGTAGTCGACTCAGTACTTGTGCTTGTGATCTCCGTAGTCGTGGAAGACGGTTCGGTTGTAGTCGACTCAGTACTTGTGCTTGTGATCTCCGTGGTTGTGGAAGACGGTTCGGTTGTAGTCGACTCAGTACTTGTGCTTGTGATCTCCGTAGTCGTGGAAGACGGTTCGGTTGTAGTCGACTCAGTACTTGTGCTTGTGATCTCCGTTGTTGTGGAAGACGGTTCAGTTGTAGTCGACTCAGTACTTGTGCTTGTGATCTCCGTGGTTGTGGAAGACGGTTCGGTTGTAGTCGACTCAGTACTTGTGCTTGTGATCTCCGTAGTCGTGGAAGACGGTTCGGTTGTAGTCGACTCAGTACTTGTGCTTGTGATCTCCGTTGTTGTGGAAGACGGTTCAGTTGTAGTCGACTCAGTACTTGTGCTTGTGATCTCCGTGGTTGTGGAAGACGGTTCGGTTGTAGTCGACTCAGTACTTGTGCTTGTGATCTCCGTAGTCGTGGAAGACGGTTCGGTTGTAGTCGACTCAGTACTTGTGCTTGTGATCTCCGTAGTCGTGGAAGACGGTTCGGTTGTAGTCGACTCAGTACTAGTGCTCGTGATCTCCGTAGTCGTGGAAGACGGTTCGGTTGTAGTCGACTCAGTACTTGTGCTTGTGATCTCCGTAGTCGTGGAAGACGGTTCGGTTGTAGTCGACTCAGTACTTGTGCTTGTGATCTCCGTTGTTGTGGAAGACGGTTCAGTTGTAGTCGACTCAGTACTTGTGCTCGTGATCTCCGTTGTTGTGGAAGACGGTTCGGTTGTAGTCGACTCAGTACTTGTGCTTGTGATCTCCGTAGTCGTGGAAGACGGTTCGGTTGTAGTCGACTCAGTACTTGTGCTTGTGATCTCCGTTGTTGTGGAAGACGGTTCAGTTGTAGTCGACTCAGTACTTGTGCTTGTGATCTCCGTGGTTGTGGAAGACGGTTCGGTTGTAGTCGACTCAGTACTTGTGCTTGTGATCTCCGTAGTCGTGGAAGACGGTTCGGTTGTAGTCGACTCAGTACTTGTGCTTGTGATCTCCGTAGTCGTGGAAGACGGTTCGGTTGTAGTCGACTCAGTACTAGTGCTCGTGATCTCCGTAGTCGTGGAAGACGGTTCGGTTGTAGTCGACTCAGTACTAGTGCTCGTGATCTCCGTTGTTGTGGAAGACGGTTCGGTGGTTGTCGACTCAGTACTAGTGCTCGTGATCTCCGTTGTTGTGGAAGACGGTTCGGTTGTAGTCGACTCAGTACTTGTGCTTGTGATCTCCGTGGTTGTGGAAGACGGTTCGGTTGTAGTCGACTCAGTACTTGTGCTTGTGATCTCCGTAGTCGTGGAAGACGGTTCGGTTGTAGTCGACTCAGTACTTGTGCTCGTAATCTCCGTTGTTGTGGAAGACGGTTCGGTGGTTGTCGACTCAGTACTAGTGCTCGTGATCTCCGTAGTCGTGGAAGACGGTTCGGTTGTAGTCGACTCAGTACTTGTGCTTGTGATCTCCGTGGTTGTGGAAGACGGTTCGGTTGTAGTCGACTCAGTACTTGTGCTTGTGATCTCCGTAGTCGTGGAAGACGGTTCGGTTGTAGTCGACTCAGTACTAGTGCTCGTGATCTCCGTAGTCGTGGAAGACGGTTCGGTTGTAGTCGACTCAGTACTTGTGCTTGTGATCTCCGTGGTTGTGGAAGACGGTTCGGTTGTAGTCGACTCAGTACTTGTGCTCGTAATCTCCGTTGTTGTGGAAGACGGTTCGGTGGTTGTCGACTCAGTACTAGTGCTCGTGATCTCCGTGGTTGTGGAAGACGGTTCGGTTGTAGTCGACTCAGTACTTGTGCTTGTGATCTCCGTAGTCGTGGAAGACGGTTCGGTTGTAGTCGACTCAGTACTTGTGCTTGTGATCTCCGTGGTTGTGGAAGACGGTTCGGTTGTAGTCGACTCAGTACTTGTGCTCGTAATCTCCGTTGTTGTGGAAGACGGTTCGGTGGTTGTCGACTCAGTACTAGTGCTCGTGATCTCCGTAGTCGTGGAAGACGGTTCGGTTGTAGTCGACTCAGTACTTGTGCTTGTGATCTCCGTGGTTGTGGAAGACGGTTCGGTTGTAGTCGACTCAGTACTTGTGCTCGTAATCTCCGTTGTTGTGGAAGACGGTTCGGTGGTTGTCGACTCAGTACTAGTGCTCGTGATCTCCGTGGTTGTGGAAGACGGTTCGGTTGTAGTCGACTCAGTACTTGTGCTTGTGATCTCCGTAGTCGTGGAAGACGGTTCGGTTGTAGTCGACTCAGTACTTGTGCTTGTGATCTCCGTAGTCGTGGAAGACGGTTCGGTTGTAGTCGACTCAGTACTTGTGCTTGTGATCTCCGTGGTTGTGGAAGACGGTTCGGTTGTAGTCGACTCAGTACTTGTGCTCGTAATCTCCGTTGTTGTGGAAGACGGTTCGGTGGTTGTCGACTCAGTACTAGTGCTCGTGATCTCCGTAGTCGTGGAAGACGGTTCGGTTGTAGTCGACTCAGTACTTGTGCTCGTAATCTCCGTTGTTGTGGAAGACGGTTCGGTGGTTGTCGACTCAGTACTAGTGCTCGTGATCTCCGTGGTTGTGGAAGACGGTTCGGTTGTAGTCGACTCAGTACTTGTGCTTGTGATCTCCGTAGTCGTGGAAGACGGTTCGGTTGTAGTCGACTCAGTACTTGTGCTTGTGATCTCCGTGGTTGTGGAAGACGGTTCGGTTGTAGTCGACTCAGTACTTGTGCTCGTAATCTCCGTTGTTGTGGAAGACGGTTCGGTGGTTGTCGACTCAGTACTAGTGCTCGTGATCTCCGTTGTTGTGGAAGACGGTTCGGTGGTTGTCGACTCAGTACTAGTGCTCGTGATCTCCGTAGTCGTGGAAGACGGTTCGGTTGTAGTCGACTCAGTACTTGTGCTTGTGATCTCCGTGGTTGTGGAAGACGGTTCGGTTGTAGTCGACTCAGTACTTGTGCTTGTGATCTCCGTAGTCGTGGAAGACGGTTCGGTTGTAGTCGACTCAGTACTAGTGCTCGTGATCTCCGTGGTTGTGGAAGACGGTTCGGTTGTAGTCGACTCAGTACTTGTGCTTGTGATCTCCGTAGTCGTGGAAGACGGTTCGGTTGTAGTCGACTCAATACTAGTGCTCGTGATCTCCGTAGTCGTGGAAGACGGTTCGGTTGTAGTCGACTCAGTACTTGTGCTCGTGATCTCCGTAGTCGTGGAAGACGGTTCGGTTGTAGTCGACTCAGTACTTGTGCTTGTGATCTCCGTGGTTGTGGAAGACGGTTCGGTTGTAGTCGACTCAGTACTTGTGCTTGTGATCTCCGTAGTCGTGGAAGACGGTTCGGTTGTAGTCGACTCAGTACTAGTGCTCGTGATCTCCGTTGTCGTGGAAGACGGTTCGGTTGTAGTCGACTCAATACTAGTGCTCGTGATCTCCGTAGTCGTGGAAGACGGTTCGGTTGTAGTCGACTCAATACTAGTGCTCGTGATCTCCGTAGTCGTGGAAGACGGTTCGGTTGTAGTCGACTCAGTACTTGTGCTCGTGATCTCCGTAGTCGTGGAAGACGGTTCGGTTGTAGTCGACTCAGTACTTGTGCTTGTGATCTCCGTGGTTGTGGAAGACGGTTCGGTTGTAGTCGACTCAGTACTTGTGCTTGTGATCTCCGTAGTCGTGGAAGACGGTTCGGTTGTAGTCGACTCAGTACTTGTGCTCGTGATCTCCGTAGTCGTGGAAGACGGTTCGGTTGTAGTCGACTCAGTACTTGTGCTTGTGATCTCCGTGGTTGTGGAAGACGGTTCGGTTGTAGTCGACTCAGTACTTGTGCTCGTAATCTCCGTGGTGGTGGAAGACGGTTCGGTTGTAGTCGACTCAGTACTTGTGCTTGTGATCTCCGTGGTTGTGGAAGACGGTTCGGTTGTAGTCGACTCAATACTAGTGCTCGTGATCTCCGTGGTTGTGGAAGACGGTTCGGTTGTAGTCGACTCAGTACTTGTGCTTGTGATCTCCGTAGTCGTGGAAGACGGTTCGGTTGTAGTCGACTCAGTACTAGTGCTCGTGATCTCCGTTGTCGTGGAAGACGGTTCGGTTGTAGTCGACTCAATACTAGTGCTCGTGATCTCCGTAGTCGTGGAAGACGGTTCGGTTGTAGTCGACTCAGTACTAGTGCTCGTGATCTCCGTTGTCGTGGAAGACGGTTCGGTTGTAGTCGACTCAATACTAGTGCTCGTGATCTCCGTAGTCGTGGAAGACGGTTCGGTTGTAGTCGACTCAATACTAGTGCTCGTGATCTCCGTAGTCGTGGAAGACGGTTCGGTTGTAGTCGACTCAGTACTTGTGCTCGTAATCTCCGTGGTGGTGGAAGACGGTTCGGTTGTAGTCGACTCAGTACTTGTGCTTGTGATCTCCGTGGTGGTGGAAGACGGTTCGGTTGTAGTCGACTCAGTACTTGTGCTTGTGATCTCCGTGGTTGTGGAAGACGGTTCGGTTGTAGTCGACTCAGTACTTGTGCTTGTGATCTCCGTAGTCGTGGAAGACGGTTCGGTTGTAGTCGACTCAGTACTAGTGCTCGTGATCTCCGTAGTCGTGGAAGACGGTTCGGTTGTAGTCGACTCAGTACTTGTGCTCGTAATCTCCGTGGTGGTGGAAGACGGTTCGGTTGTAGTCGACTCAGTACTTGTGCTCGTAATCTCCGTGGTGGTGGAAGACGGTTCGGTTGTAGTCGACTCAGTACTTGTGCTTGTGATCTCCGTGGTTGTGGAAGACGGTTCGGTGGTTGTCGACTCAGTACTAGTGCTCGTGATCTCCGTAGTCGTGGAAGACGGTTCGGTGGTTGTCGACTCAGTACTTGTGCTTGTGATCTCCGTAGTCGTGGAAGACGGTTCGGTTGTAGTCGACTCAGTACTAGTGCTCGTGATCTCCGTTGTTGTGGAAGACGGTTCGGTTGTAGTCGACTCAGTACTTGTGCTTGTGATCTCCGTGGTTGTGGAAGACGGTTCGGTTGTAGTCGACTCAGTACTTGTGCTCGTAATCTCCGTTGTTGTGGAAGACGGTTCGGTGGTTGTCGACTCAGTACTAGTGCTCGTGATCTCCGTAGTCGTGGAAGACGGTTCGGTTGTAGTCGACTCAGTACTTGTGCTCGTAATCTCCGTTGTTGTGGAAGACGGTTCGGTGGTTGTTGACTCAGTACTAGTGCTCGTGATCTCCGTAGTCGTGGAAGACGGTTCGGTTGTAGTCGACTCAGTACTAGTGCTCGTGATCTCCGTAGTCGTGGAAGACGGTTCGGTTGTAGTCGACTCAGAACTTGTGCTCGTAATCTCCGTTGTTGTGGAAGACGGTTCGGTGGTTGTCGACTCAGTACTAGTGCTCGTGATCTCCGTAGTCGTGGAAGACGGTTCGGTTGTAGTCGACTCAGTACTTGTGCTTGTGATCTCCGTGGTTGTGGAAGACGGTTCGGTGGTTGTCGACTCAGTACTAGTGCTCGTGATCTCCGTTGTCGTGGAAGACGGTTCGGTTGTAGTCGACTCAGTACTAGTGCTCGTGATCTCCGTAGTCGTGGAAGACGGTTCGGTTGTAGTCGACTCAGTACTTGTGCTTGTGATCTCCGTGGTTGTGGAAGACGGTTCGGTGGTTGTCGACTCAGTACTAGTGCTTGTGATCTCCGTTGTCGTGGAAGACGGTTCGGTTGTAGTCGACTCAGTACTAGTGCTCGTGATCTCCGTAGGCGTGGAAGACGGTTCGGTTGTAGTCGACTCAGTACTTGTGCTTGTGATCTCCGTTGTCGTGGAAGACGGTTCGGTTGTAGTCGACTCAGTACTAGTGCTCGTGATCTCCGTAGTCGTGGAAGACGGTTCGGTTGTAGTCGACTCAGTACTTGTGCTTGTGATCTCCGTGGTTGTGGAAGACGGTTCGGTTGTAGTCGACTCAGTACTAGTGCTCGTGATCTCCGTAGTCGTGGAAGACGGTTCGGTTGTAGTCGACTCAGTACTTGTGCTCGTAATCTCCGTTGTTGTGGAAGACGGTTCGGTGGTTGTCGACTCAGTACTAGTGCTCGTGATCTCCGTAGTCGTGGAAGACGGTTCGGTTGTAGTCGACTCAGTACTTGTGCTTGTGATCTCCGTTGTCGTGGAAGACGGTTCGGTGGTTGTCGACTCAGTACTTGTGCTTGTGATCTCCGTGGTTGTGGAAGACGGTTCGGTTGTAGTCGACTCAGTACTAGTGCTTGTGATCTCCGTGGTTGTGGAAGACGGTTCGGTTGTAGTCGACTCAGTACTAGTGCTCGTGATCTCCGTAGTCGTGGAAGACGGTTCGGTTGTAGTCGACTCAGTACTAGTGCTTGTGATCTCCGTGGTTGTGGAAGACGGTTCGGTTGTAGTCGACTCAGTACTTGTGCTTGTGATCTCCGTGGTTGTGGAAGACGGTTCGGTTGTAGTCGACTCAGTACTAGTGCTCGTGATCTCCGTAGTCGTGGAAGACGGTTCGGTTGTAGTCGACTCAGTACTTGTGCTTGTGATCTCCGTGGTTGTGGAAGACGGTTCGGTTGTAGTCGACTCAGTACTTGTGCTTGTGATCTCCGTGGTTGTGGAAGACGGTTCGGTTGTAGTCGACTCAGTACTTGTGCTTGTGATCTCCGTAGTCGTGGAAAACGGTTCGGTTGTAGTCGACTCAGTACTTGTGCTCGTAATCTCCGTTGTTGTGGAAGACGGTTCGGTGGTTGTCGACTCAGTACTAGTGCTCGTGATCTCCGTAGTCGTGGAAGACGGTTCGGTTGTAGTCGACTCAATACTAGCGCTCGTGATCTCCGTAGTCGTGGAAGACGGTTCGGTTGTAGTCGACTCAGTACTTGTGCTTGTGATCTCCGTTGTTGTGGAAGACGGTTCGGTGGTTGTCGACTCAGTACTAGTGCTCGTGATCTCCGTAGTCGTAGAAGACGGTTCGGTTGTAGTCGACTCAATACTAGTGCTCGTGATCTCCGTAGTCGTGGAAGACGGTTCGGTTGTAGTCGACTCAGTACTTGTGCTCGTAATCTCCGTGGTGGTGGAAGACGGTTCGGTTGTAGTCGACTCAGTAATTGTGCTTGTGATCTCCGTTGTTGTGGAAGACGGTTCGGTGGTTGTCGACTCAATACTAGTGCTCGTGATCTCCGTAGTCGTGGAAGACGGTTCGGTTGTAGTCGACTCAGTACTTGTGCTCGTAATCTCCGTGGTGGTGGAAGACGGTTCGGTTGTAGTCGACTCAGTAATTGTGCTTGTGATCTCCGTTGTTGTGGAAGACGGTTCGGTGGTTGTCGACTCAGTACTAGTGCTCGTGATCTCCGTAGTCGTGGAAGACGGTTCGGTTGTAGTCGACTCAGTACTAGTGCTCGTGATCTCCGTAGTCGTGGAAGACGGTTCGGTTGTAGTCGACTCAATACTAGTGCTCGTGATCTCCGTAGTCGTGGAAGACGGTTCGGTTGTAGTCGACTCAGTACTTGTGCTCGTAATCTCCGTGGTGGTGGAAGACGGTTCGGTTGTAGTCGACTCAGTAATTGTGCTTGTGATCTCCGTTGTTGTGGAAGACGGTTCGGTGGTTGTCGACTCAGTACTAGTGCTCGTGATCTCCGTAGTCGTAGAAGACGGTTCGGTTGTAGTCGACTCAATACTAGTGCTCGTGATCTCCGTAGTCGTGGAAGACGGTTCGGTTGTAGTCGACTCAGTACTTGTGCTCGTAATCTCCGTGGTGGTGGAAGACGGTTCGGTTGTAGTCGACTCAATACTAGTGCTCGTGATCTCCGTAGTCGTGGAAGACGGTTCGGTTGTAGTCGACTCAATACTAGTGCTCGTGATCTCCGTAGTCGTGGAAGACGGTTCGGTTGTAGTCGACTCAGTACTTGTGCTCGTAATCTCCGTGGTGGTGGAAGACGGTTCGGTTGTAGTCGACTCAGTAATTGTGCTTGTGATCTCCGTTGTTGTGGAAGACGGTTCGGTGGTTGTCGACTCAGTACTAGTGCTCGTGATCTCCGTAGTCGTGGAAGACGGTTCGGTTGTAGTCGACTCAATACTAGTGCTCGTGATCTCCGTAGTCGTGGAAGACGGTTCGGTTGTAGTCGACTCAGTACTAGTGCTCGTGATCTCCGTAGTCGTGGAAGACGGTTCGGTTGTAGTCGACTCAATACTAGTGCTCGTGATCTCCGTAGTCGTGGAAGACGGTTCGGTTGTAGTCGACTCAATACTAGTGCTCGTGATCTCCGTAGTCGTAGAAGACGGTTCGGTTGTAGTCGACTCAATACTAGTGCTCGTGATCTCCGTAGTCGTGGAAGACGGTTCGGTTGTAGTCGACTCAGTACTAGTGCTCGTGATCTCCGTAGTCGTGGAAGACGGTTCGGTTGTAGTCGACTCAGTACTTGTGCTCGTAATCTCCGTTGTTGTGGAAGACGGTTCGGTGGTTGTCGACTCAGTACTAGTGCTCGTGATCTCCGTAGTCGTGGAAGACGGTTCGGTTGTAGTCGACTCAATACTAGTGCTCGTGATCTCCGTAGTCGTGGAAGACGGTTCGGTTGTAGTCGACTCAGTACTTGTGCTCGTAATCTCCGTTGTTGTGGAAGACGGTTCGGTGGTTGTCGACTCAGTACTAGTGCTCGTGATCTCCGTAGTCGTGGAAGACGGTTCGGTTGTAGTCGACTCAATACTAGTGCTCGTGATCTCCGTAGTCGTGGAAGACGGTTCGGTTGTAGTCGACTCAATACTAGTGCTCGTGATCTCCGTAGTCGTGGAAGACGGTTCGGTTGTAGTCGACTCAGTACTAGTGCTCGTGATCTCCGTAGTCGTGGAAGACGGTTCGGTTGTAGTCGACTCAGTACTTGTGCTCGTAATCTCCGTTGTTGTGGAAGACGGTTTGGTGGTTGTCGACTCAGTACTAGTGCTCGTGATCTCCGTAGTCGTGGAAGACGGTTCGGTTGTAGTCGACTCAATACTAGTGCTCGTGATCTCCGTAGTCGTAGAAGACGGTTCGGTTGTAGTCGACTCAATACTAGTGCTCGTGATCTCCGTAGTCGTGGAAGACGGTTCGGTTGTAGTCGACTCAGTACTAGTGCTCGTGATCTCCGTAGTCGTGGAAGACGGTTCGGTTGTAGTCGACTCAATACTAGTGCTCGTGATCTCCGTAGTCGTGGAAGACGGTTCGGTTGTAGTCGACTCAATACTAGTGCTCGTGATCTCCGTAGTCGTGGAAGACGGTTCGGTTGTAGTCGACTCAATACTAGTGCTCGTGATCTCCGTAGTCGTGGAAGACGGTTCGGTTGTAGTCGACTCAGTACTTGTGCTCGTAATCTCCGTTGTTGTGGAAGACGGTTCGGTGGTTGTCGACTCAGTACTAGTGCTCGTGATCTCCGTAGTCGTGGAAGACGGTTCGGTTGTAGTCGACTCAATACTAGTGCTCGTGATCTCCGTAGTCGTGGAAGACGGTTCGGTTGTAGTCGACTCAATACTAGTGCTCGTGATCTCCGTAGTCGTGGAAGACGGTTCGGTTGTAGTCGACTCAGTACTAGTGCTCGTGATCTCCGTAGTCGTGGAAGACGGTTCGGTTGTAGTCGACTCAGTACTTGTGCTCGTAATCTCCGTTGTTGTGGAAGACGGTTTGGTGGTTGTCGACTCAGTACTAGTGCTCGTGATCTCCGTAGTCGTGGAAGACGGTTCGGTTGTAGTCGACTCAGTAATTGTGCTTGTGATCTCCGTTGTTGTGGAAGACGGTTCGGTGGTTGTCGACTCAGTACTAGTGCTCGTGATCTCCGTAGTCGTGGAAGACGGTTCGGTTGTAGTCGACTCAGTACTTGTGCTCGTAATCTCCGTGGTGGTGGAAGACGGTTCGGTTGTAGTCGACTCAGTATTTGTGCTTGTGATCTCCGTTGTTGTGGAAGACGGTTCGGTGGTTGTCGACTCAGTACTTGTGCTTGTGATCTCCGTGGTGGTCGTCAATTCCGTAGTTGTTGTTTCGGCTGTTGTTGTTACTGTTGTGGTTGTAGGAATTTCTACCATGACTGAAAGGTTGCTTTTTCAGGTTGCTTTTTCAATGTTTTAATGCTTACCGTCACATCGGATTGTGTTGTCTAGTATTTCTTCGGCTGCGGTCGCTGCTCCCCATCCATATTGATAGCACGGAAGTTCTGATTCCAGTATAATATAGTCACCTGTGTCAACACCAAGCTGCAATGGAATACTAAATTATTTTCTTTAAGGAAAAACAAAGTTTTACTGTAACACTCTCTCCATTGACTGTGTCATAGTCCAAATTCACAAATTGTCCCCCAACACATGTTATCTGTGCAACTTCGCAGCCGCTACTGTCTGTGCTGTATGTTATATAAAAATTGTCCGTTACTAGCATTCCGTCGTAAGCTGGTGTAGGGGATTTGATTAGCTTTGAACATGAATTGACACAAGTTTGGCGCTGAAACTTTTTAAAAATTTTGTTTTAAATAATAACTTCTTACCCTATTTCTTTTTGGAGCATCATATATTTCGTCGTAGTAGGAGCGAATAGTGATTTCTTTGTTGTTTTTCTTTGTTTTGCTTTTACCAGTCTCAAAAATATTATTACAAAGATTACAAAATAATTTGTAGTTGAACTTTTTTAAAAGTAAAAACTCACTTTTTTGGTGAGGCTAAAATTTTGATTGTCTTTTGTCTCCAGGGCCTCACATGAACGTATTAGAATTATCAAGCATGCCGCTATTAGCAGCAGTATTTTGAATCGCATTTTGAGTTATTCTGAATCTATATTTTTGAAAAGTTATCTTTGATATAATTGTTGAGTAGCAAACTTAAAAAACATACCGATAAATCTTGTTTAGGAAAATTATATTGCGAAGTGACGATTATCGGCATCAATTTCTAGCCGTCGGTTTGGTTGCGTTTAAAAACAAATTTATCATAACAATATGTTTAGCTTTTTTCTCGTGTGAATTTTTTCTTTATGGCTATTCACCTTCAATTCAGTCTTTGATTTTCTTTTGTCAAAATTTTAAATATTCTTTAACCTGATAATGTTTTTTATTTTAATTATTTAAAACTTTTCGAATTTCACTTTTTTATTTTGTTAACCTGAAGAAAACGTTTGTTGATTGGAAGTAAAAAAATGTCTATGAAAAGTTCGCAGGTGTCGGCAAATATTGGTTCAGATTTGTTTCACAAAACGGGGTAAGTTAGAAAGTGTTACAAAAGACTAAGCTTTCCAGCATGGACGGGCCGTCCGAAAACGTCCGTTACCCGTCCGGACAACGGATGCCCGCTGCCCGTCCGCGTTGCCCGGTCTGCATTTTGACGTTTCGGTGTTTGCACACTCCACCCATTATTAGACGAGTTGGAAACGATCAAAAATTTTCTTAACGTTGGGCACATTGATCTAGATTTAAAAAATTTTATTTTTAATTTTCAGGCTGTCATTTTTCTTTTTCCCCGGGGATCGGACGGCCCTTTCACCGAACGGGTCGGACGGGCAAAAAACGCCCGCCGTGGAAAGCTTACAAAAGACAATCGGTTTTTTTACGTCTCATATACATAGCTGAAAATGGGTTGCAAATTCGACTGTTCAAAAATGGATTTTCCAATCACACTTGTAAAAGAACTTTTAAGACAAGAAAAAATGCTACTTCTGCATTCATATTCTCACAAAAGTTTGGTAGTTCATTTTTTACTTTTTTTTATTATGTCCGTCTTAGATATTCAAGCCTGTCGAAAATGGAGATTTGGCTTTATACCCGGATTATTCATTTTCTCCAAGCATCGTTCCACACGATGTCTGGATATTTGAATATCTACTTTGTTCCTGTAGGGAAAGAACTACAGTACAGTTGGAACAATTGAACTCGTGTTGAAGAAAAACTCGGGGAATCTAGGACAACCGACTGGAGTCAACATATTCGCCATTTTGCTCGGCAAGTGACCGAAAACTCGCTGAAAACTTTCTTTGGCAATATGGAAATCATAAATTTTTGAAACATTGGCAACACGTACTTTACCGTTTTGAAGCTGTTTTTCAACAAATTGGAACCCACAGCGTATATACGTGTTTAAAAAAAAAAGACGATAACAATTCCCATGTGGGTGCTGGCCAAAAAGGTGTGGTCGGGTGTTTTTTTTGAAGTTAACTTTATCCGGGGACCGTAAAATTTTTACGGTGGATGCAGTAGATTGTCAAGCAAAATTACAAACAAGTGAAATGCATCATTATCAATTTTTTTTTCAGAATTTCAGTTATTTTAAATATTCATTTAATTTCATTTTTTAACTTTTCAAGTTTTATTGTAAAATTTATTGGATGTTGCTCTTTATTGACAAACAATGGTTTACAGACATGGCTCATTGCCGAAAAATTGAAAATGCGTCGAAAAACGTGAAAATAGCATTCATACAAGGTCACCGTCAAGGATTGAAGATAGAAAATCTTGCACTGCTGTTTCCGTTCGCCAAATCCATAAGCAGCGTTATCCAAAGATTCAAGGCTCGGGTGAGATTGTGAATATGTATTTTAGTTATTATAATCTTTAGAAAACAGTTGTTGGGCCAACATTGCCAGGAAACGGACCACCCACCAAATGGATCGGAAAATTGTGAGAACATCACGAGAGGATCCAAGAAGGACTTCAACGAAAATCCAGGTAGTCGTGAACTTTCCTAGGAAGCCAGAACCTTCCAGAACAAATATTACAAAATGTTTACAACATAGAAAACTCCATGAACGACGCCCAATTCGCAAACCCTCATTAGGGAGAAGAATCGGAAAGCACATGTCCAATGGCCTAGTGTTCATCTCACTTGTAGAACTGCTGATTGGGCAAATACATCTGGTTGGATGAAATCATTTGGGAGTCATGGAAACATTTGAATTCGACGTCCAGGAAGAGCCGGATACTCTCCGAAGTACCCACTCAAGCACGGAGGTATGATGAGGGGATTCTTTTCTACAAACGGTATGGGTGTGAGAAGAATCAATGGAATTGCAAGAGCAACGCAGAAAAGTTTGAGGCAAAAGTCGACAAATCAGCAAGAATGACCGAAAATCGACGCGCTAACCAGAACATTTTTTATAGCTAATGTGTGTCTTTGTCACAGCCCCGGTTGGGAAACCTCCCTATTAGGTTGGCAAGAAAGTTTTTGTTATGTTTTGCTTTTGTTCATAGCTCCTGGCAGAGACCAACGAAAACCAAAAGATTATTTTACTGGGTATATAAGAGACCTACCTTGTTAGCAATAACATCCACTGTCCTCTACTGCTTCTCTCTCTCTCTCTCTCTCTCGCATCAAAAAAGCTAGAGTTTTGGAGGACAGGTGTTATGACTTTGCAGAACAGATGGCAGACTGTTGTCAAAAACAAAAACTTTCTTGCCAGCCTAATATATCTTCTATCACACTTTCTATGCCTACATAAAGAAAGAAATAGTATTACTCTCGTCTCAGCTAATGCACATCATTTTTCAAAAAATTGGAAAAACTCACGATTAATCTCGGCGTCTCGCCACGAATTTGCCAAATTTGAATAAATGCCACAACATGAGAGAGTGTGAGAAAGAGGGAGGGATGAATAAGAAATGTGGTCTCTTGTTTTCGCTCACTCTCTCTCTTTGAATGTGTTACGGTAACACTTGATTCAACTGTGTTATTTTTTCCTTTTTTTGAAAATGATGTGCATTAGCTGAGACGAGAGTAATATACAAAATATTATAAACATATTAATTCTACTTTTTGCTTGATGTGTTTTTTGTTTAATTCAGTAACAATTTGGAATGCAATCTTTATATTTATGCACTACAATTATGAAGAAGATATTACAATTTGTTTCACAAGCACATTAAGCACAAGTCAATGTCTTTTAACTATCAGAGTTCGCACAAGCCTTCACTCCATTGTAAGCTCCAGTGCATTGACATCCAGATGGGAAACAATATCTGTAGGTCGGCATGGTTCCGCAGTTTCCACAGGTGTCATTACACACTGCGTCGCTAGAGGAAGCCCACTCCGTCCATGTTCCAGTGCATATTTCAGGCTAAAAACAAAATAATTGTTGGCCTGGCAATACTTCGCTCCATCGTAACCTGTTGCTAAAAACTTTCCTGCACAGCATGCAGATCCAGATGAGCAAGCTGTGTTTCCACATGCTTGAGTCTGCGAACCATCTCCTGTACATGGACAACCATATGGAGCCGATGCACATGTTCTTGTTCTAGTCTGAGTTCCACATAATCCACCTTATGTACGTATTTGCAAATAGTTTGACCAGAAAAATTCCCAGGATTGTACCTTTGACGAAATTAGAGGCAAACTGAATGTTTGGGGTGGCTATATTAAGAGATTTTCAAGTTAAATCGTTTCAAAGTTGCAAATTGTCCTGATTTCTTCCCAGTTTTGCAAGGACATGGCGGGAAACTTGAGGCACGGGTCGTCGAATTGGCGAGAATGGGCGAGAATCGACGAGCCACCCAGAACTTATTTTTCGAAACTAATTGTGTGTCTTGCATACAGTTTATTAATAACTTCGATTGCATTTTTTCATGCCTACATAATGAAAAGAAAACATTGAGAAAACTATTATATACATATGTATTACCTCTTCCTTTTGCTTGATGTGTTTTTTTTTACAATTCAGTACAATTTTGAATGCAATCTTTATATTTATGCGCTACATTATAAAGAAGAGAATACTATTTTTCACAAGCACATTAAGCACAAGCAAATGCCTTATTAACTATCTTTTTCGTATATGGAGAGCAGCAAGATGTTCTCGGGAAAAGACACACAGTGTTCCCACAAGCCTTCACTCCATTGTAAGCTCCAGTGCATTGACATCCAGATGGGAAACAATATCTGTAGGTCGGCATGGTTCCGCAGTTTCCACAGGTGTCATTACACACTGCATCGCTAGAGGAAGCCCACTCCGTCCATGTTCCAGTGCATATTTCAAGCTAAAAACAAAATAATTAGATATATAACTTTTATTGGTTTTTTACTGAATACCTTGTTGGCCTGGCAATACTTCGCTCCATCGTAACCTGTTGCTAAAAACTTTCCTGCACAGCATGCAGATCCAGATGAGCAAGCTGTGTTTCCACATGCTTGAGTCTGCGAACCATCTCCTGTACATGGACAACCGTATGGAGCCGATGCACATGTTCTTGTTCTAGTCTGAGTTCCACATAATCCACAGGTTGCACTGCAACTGGTCCATCCTCCCCATTCATTCCAAAGTCCGTTCTTTTCTAAAAAGAAACGGTTTTTCGAAGTACGTCGAATTTACTATACCTGGATCACAGCAAGTGGTCTGCTCTGGGTTAAACGCTGGTTCAGTGGCAACTGGTCCACAGTAAAATGTTCTTCCCGTAATATTCACAATCTTTTTAAATCCATTGCAGCACGATGTTCGTGGGAATAGACAAACACTGGTAGCACAAGTTATAGTGGAAGTGTCATCTCCTCTAAAGTTAAATAAAATATATGATACAGAACCCTTATCCGATATTTTCTTACGTGCACGCACAACCATATTGAAGAGACAAACACTTTCTCTTGCGCGTTTCCACTCCACACGATCCGCAAGTATCATTACATCCAGCACTGCTCACCCATTCGCCCCAGATTCCTGCAGATGGGCAACACGTTACGCCACAAGTATTTAGTTTGTCAGGATCAGCTACCGCAGTTGTCTATAAAAATTTGATTGTTAGTTTGAGGTATTTATTAGGTTGGCAAAAAAGTTTTTGTTATGTTTTGAAAAAGTTTTCAAAGAAGGAGAAATCAAATGATTAATAGTATTTGACTTCCTTATCGACAACAGTGTGCCATCTGTTCTGCAAACTCATAATACCTATCCTCCAAAACTCTGGCTTTTTTGATGCAAAATATGAGGAAGCCAATTTTCGACATCACTTTTTGTTTTGAAATCAGTTCCCTCAAGAAATCGTTGCATGTCCGGGACCAAGTGATAATCAGTAGGGGCAAGGTCTGGGTTGTACGGTGTGTGAGCAAGAACTGTCCAGCTGAACGTTGCCAGCAGTGACTTTGTTGTTTTAGCAACATGTGGTCTTGGCGTTATCGTGGAGGTATTGCACTCTGTGACATTTGAGCGGGGAGAGTTTAAGCTGGGCTCTGCCTTTTTGCAGTTGGGCAGAGTAGTACTGGTTCGTGATAGTTTTGCCTTCGTCCAGAAGTTTCCTGTGGTGCACGCCATGAACAGACCACCATACAAACAACCCAGAGCGGGAAGCATCGTCAATGGAAAAGTCCTTGTTCTCGAATTTCCCAAACCAAATGCGAATTGTATTTTCATGAAGGGCCTCGGCCTCATAAACTTGTACCCGACGGCGATGAACCTTCGGCACTTTCAAGTTGAATAGAAACAAAAAGAGAATTACATGTCGTAGGTGATTTTGGCCAGGACGGAAATGACCCATGTGGTTTGAGAGAGAGCAGTAGAGGAAAGTGGATGTTATTGCCAACAAAGTAGGTCTCTTATATACCCAGTAAAATTATCTTTTGGTTTTTGTCGGGCTCTGTCACGAGCTATGGACCAAAGCAAAACATAACAAAAACTTTCTTGCCAACCTAATATTAAAATTACCAGTGGACCGCAAATATGCTCAGTTCCCTGAACAGTAGCCGTAAATCCAGGACAGCAACTCAATCTTGGGAAATAACACACTCCAGTGCCGCAAGGCTCGGTAATTGATTTTTCACCTCTGGAAATATGTTTTTTATGTGTATCAAAAAATCTACGAGTATTTACTGGCAAGGACATCCATCTGCTTCAGATGTACACGTTCTTGTTTTTGTCTGATTTCCACATGATCCGCAGTAATCTCTGCACTGACTTGGAGATAAAGTCCATTCTGACCAAATTCCAGTTTCCGCGCAACAAGTGTTTGAACATGTCGGATCATAGGGAGCATAGGGTGTTGTATAGTTTGGTTGAGGTCCGCATATGTGTTGATTTCCACTAACAGTTGCTTTGTATCCAGTGCAACAAGAGTCGTCTGGGAAATAACAAACCCCTATTCCGCAATTGACTGATCTACTTGCAACTCCTCTGTAAGTTAGTCATAGGAAAAATCACTTTTGAATTGAATTTACTGGCAAGGGCATGATGTTGGGGACAAGCAAACACGTTTTTGAGTTACAGTCGAACAAGATCCACAAGTAGTTGGGCACGAACCTCCAGTGCTCCATTCAGACCAGTATCCTCCAGTGGACGGGCAACAACTGGTTTCGCACAGATTAGAAGGAGGAGCATCGGAATCATCCTGAAAATATGTGTTTCTAGCTGCTGAATGCGATAAATTTGAGTATACCGCTGAAGAACATTGGAAAGATTTTCCAACAATAACTTTTGTTCTCGTCCCACAACATGTATTTCTTGGAAATGGGCACGGAGCTGGAGCACATTCCGATGGTTTTGTTGGATTTCCGCTGGAAACAATTAAAATTCACACGGGGCCAAAAGAGCCACCAGTCTATTTGTTTCCTAATTCTTAAAGTTCTCTGCATCTCTGTGCTCTCTTTTCTCTTACAACGATACTCCAGAATCGCGTCGTATAAAAGCGCGCTAAAGCAAGTTTTAAATGGCTCAGCGATTTTTTCTGAGAACTCACGCTTGTTCCGCGGAGGCCTCAGAAAAAGTTCGACCTCTCCGCTGCTCCGGAAAAAAACGCAGACTCCTCAAAGTCATTTTAAAAAATGGTTCGACCTTACCCGTGCTTCGGAGGTGCTTCGTCTGAACAGATACCCAAAGTTTTCGAGGAGATATTCTGAGTTCATGTTTTATCTTTCCGAGGCATCGGTGAGGTCGAATTTTCCGAGGCCTCTATAAGGGGTTCGTGTGTTCTCATATTAAAGAGAAAGTGTGCAAATGGAGAGGTTTTTTCTGAGAACTCCGCGGGACAAGCGTGAGTCCTCAGAAAAAATCGTTGTGGGACTTATACCGTTTTTTTTGTCACCGATGTTTTTTTTTTAATTTTCGGGCCTTAAAAGTCTATAACGCGCTGATGGAAAGTGTGCCATATATTTTTTTCTACGTATCTCCGACCATCTTACTTTTTTTTTGTTGATGTTGAAAGGTTGTTTCCCACAAACAAGCGCTTCTTGGTTTTTACGTAGGGTCTTCTTATTCACCCCTAAAAATTCCGCCGATCGCAAACGATTTCTGTTCCCCAACAATAAAGTAATTTCTGTAGTTTTGCTTTCCGGGATTTTTCCGGCACACGCTAATGTTCTCTTTTTGGTAATATCACTTTTCATTCCATAAATGCACGCTCAAATTTACTGAGGCAGTGCTGGCCAAAAAAATTGCGTTTTCTCCGGCATCTTTTGAAAGAAGGATAACACATGATATTGTCACGTATCCGTACTTTTTTGTATTTTTATGGACCTATTCATAGGAGAAAAAAAAGCATTTTTTTTTCCTATTCATAGATGTAAAAAAACGACAAACAATGTCGAAAAACGAATGGTAATGGAGTTATTCTAAAAACCAGCAAAAAAAGCAAAAAATAGAAAAAACCAGCAAAAAATTCAGCGAAAATTCGGAGAATGCTTCGATTGATCTGAAACTTTGGGAAATCATTTAAAAGATACTTCCGGTCATTCCCTGAAAATTTCAGACCAAAATATCGATTTTCACGGTGTCCAGGATTTGAAATGTGGGCGGAGCCTAATTTGCTGGCGCGCCAGCAAATTTGCTTTGCGCACTTTCGATGCTTGCGCATTTTTCGACTCTCGAATTTGTTTTATTGATTTTATTATTTTTCTTTCAATAAAACCTGTTTTTCTTTGTAAAATGTATGTATTGTATCTTTTAATATTATATAATTGCCCAAACTTCGATTTTCGTTTAGATTTATGTTGCAAGAACACCAAAAAACTCAAAACGAATATTTCGAAATGGTGGCTGAACTAAATTCGACGTTCTTAGGCTTAAAAAATTTCTAAAGACCTCAGCTATAATCCCGTTGGAGCACATGTGGGAAAAAATTAAGAATTTATGATTTTTTTTCCCGAAAAACATAAAAAATGCGTCAAAATTTGAATTTCGCGCGCGAAAATCCAGTGGGGCGCGTTTGCTCGGCTCCTCCCACTTTTCAAATCCTGGACACCGTGATTTTGAAAATTTTCAGAAATAAAATTCGATACTTTTTAAAATCAATATTTCGGTCTGAAACTTTCGGGGAATGTCCGAGAGTATTTTTTAAATGATCTGTCAAAGTTTCAGACCGATCGGAGCATTCTCCGAATTTTCGCTGAATTTTTTGCTGGTTTTTTCTATGTTTTGCTTTTTTTGCTGGTTTCGAGAATAACCCCATAAACAAGTGTGTATTGACCATGATAGACGATTGATAGAGAGGAGGCGCAGAAAAGGGGCGGAGTTTGCATGAACTAGTAAACAAATCCGTTCCCACGGGGTTGTAAACATCTCTGTGCTTCCTCACTATCAATGGTCTATCATGGTTAAAAAACACTTGTTTACCATTCGTTTTTCGACATTGTTTGTCGTTTTTTCACATCTATGAATAGGAAAAAAAATGTTTTTTTTTCTCCTATGAATAGGTCCATTACAAGCCTGCAGCTTGTGGCGACTAAGTCGCCTTCGTCAAATATTTCGTTTAACTGATTTTTGTTTTTTTTTTAATTGAAATGGCAGTCATTTGTTTTCCCTATTTCTCTCAAGTTCTCGTGACTCTTGTGGTATAGTGGTTAGCACGTTTGAACGTCAATCTATAGGTCGCTTGATCGAGTTTTGTCCACTGCAAACTCGTGTGTGAGACACACAAACAAACCCACAGACTATAGTCGGCAAATTCATCATCAGCCTCGCTCTACGGCACTTTTCAATTTTCAACAGTGTAGTGCGCCTATTTTGAAGCGAATAACCAAATTTTAACTGCAATTCGTCGTGGATACGTCATTTTCCGTTGAAAAATAGGAACACAACTCGAATTGGAGTTAATATTGCAAGTGCCACACGGTTTTACAAGAATTTTGCATTAGAGCGAGGTTGATGATGTATTCGCCGACTATAATCTAAAATTTTCTATATAAGAAAGATATGAATATAATGGATTCGTGGCGAAGTGACAATTTTTTCACGTTTTTATTCAAAAAAATTAAGAAACAACTGAAGAAATGAAGAGATTTTTTGTCTCCCAGTTTCACGTGAGATGTCACTCCGTCACGAATTCATTATACCAGAAATCTTTCTTACCGTAAAACCTGTAATTGAAGTACATGTGCTTCTATTTTTCAAACCCCTTCAATGGGTGCCCTTCTAATACAGGTGTACTTCAATTAGAGGGTGTACTTCTATTTTTCTAAGGCCTTTCAGAAGAAACATGACAAAAAAGAAAGACTAACTGTATTTTCTCTTTTACCAACTGAAAACAAATTTTACCTGCAGCTGCAACCATAGTCATCCGAAAGACATATTCTTGAAAGTGTTGTTGTTCCACAATTACCACAAGTATCATTGCAACTATCTCCGGATGACCATTCTGACCAAACACCTCCTAAAACACAACAAGCCGGTGATGTCGTTGAGCATGGTACTGAATCACTGACATCTTCAGCGTCTTCCTTAAACAATACACACTAAATAGTTAGTTTGATTTTTGAAAAATCCCACCAAAGGACCACATAGGGACAAACTATTAATAGTAGTAGTAGTCAAATTATTACAGCACGGTGTCGCCGTCTGGCAAGGAACTCTATTGCAGTAGTCCGTCTTGGTGCTTTCTCCCCTAAAACCAATGAAATTTGACATCAACCAGAAAATAGACCCGTTACATGCAGAAACATCCATTCGTTTTTAAGCACTTTCTCGTGTAGGTCAAAGTCTGACAAGCCCCGCAAGAAGTTTGATTGCATGTGTCGCTGGTCTGCATTTGATTTAAATTCATACATTTCAACAACATGATAAAATACATACTGTCCATTCAGACCAAGAAGCTAGAGTCCTACAAAACTCCGACTCGGTCGCATCCCCGATACACGAGCAGAATGAGGAAGAAGCACATGACCTCGTGCGTGTGCGAGAACCATCACAGTTACCACACGTTGTTCCACTGCAAACCGACCATTCGCTCCAACTTCCCCAGATTCCTTCTTGGGGACAGCATGTCTCATCATTTCCTTTTTCGGCAGTGACGTTTGGCTACAATAACCATTGATTGCTAGGGCAAAATAAAAAACATGAAAGAAAAACCTGGGGTCCACAAATGTGCAAAGTACCGGAAACTGTTGCTTTATATCCGGTACAACACGAATTAAGAGGGAAATAACACACACCAACATTGCAATTTTGAACTTTGACGTCCAAACCGCTTAATAAAAAATATTATTTAGTTTTAAAATAAAATCATACCTGCAAGAACCGCAATCAGCTTCTGTAAGACATTTACGACGATAAATTTGTTGGGAACAAGAACCACAAGATGTTGCACATGGCGCATCCGCAACCCATTCACTCCAGAAACCACCAGTTGGGCAACAATTTGAACGAGGAATAGTTGTAGTAGGAGACATAGTAGTCATTTCAGTAGTAGTGGACATTGGTTCAGTCGTAGTGCTTGTCACTTCGTTGGTAGTTGTGGTAGCCTCAGTAGTTGTGGACGTTGGTTCAGTCGTAGTGCTTGTCACTTCGGTGGTTGTTGAGGTAGCCTCAGTAGTTGTGGACGTTGGTTCAGTCGTAGTGCTTGTCACTTCGGTGGTTGTTGAGGTAGCCTCAGTAGTTGTGGACGTTGGTTCAGTCGTAGTGCTTGTCACTTCGGTGGTTGTTGAGGTAGCCTCAGTAGTTGTGGACGTTGGTTCAGTCGTAGTGCTTGTCACTTCGGTGGTTGTTGAGGTAGCCTCAGTAGTTGTGGACGTTGGTTCAGTCGTAGTGCTTGTCACTTCGGTGGTAGTTGAGGTAGCCTCAGTAGTTGTGGACGTTGGTTCCGTCGTAGTGCTTGTCACTTCGGTGGTTGTTGAGGTAGCCTCAGTAGTTGTGGACGTTGGTTCCGTCGTAGTGCTTGTCACTTCGGTGGTAGTTGAGGTAGCCTCAGTAGTTGTGGACGTTGGTTCCGTCGTAGTGCTTGTCACTTCGGTGGTTGTTGAGGTAGCCTCAGTAGTTGTGGACGTTGGTTCAGTCGTAGTGCTTGTCACTTCGGTGGTAGTTGAGGTAGCCTCAGTAGTTGTGGATGTTGGTTCCGTCGTAGTGCTTGTCACTTCGGTGGTTGTTGAGGTAGCCTCAGTAGTTGTGGACGTTGGTTCAGTCGTAGTGCTTGTCACTTCGGTGGTTGTTGAGGTAGCCTCAGTAGTTGTGGACGTTGGTTCAGTCGTAGTGCTTGTCACTTCGGTGGTAGTTGAGGTAGCCTCAGTAGTTGTGGACGTTGGTTCCGTCGTAGTGCTTGTCACTTCGGTGGTAGTTGAGGTAGCCTCAGTAGTTGTGGACGTTGGTTCAGTCGTAGTGCTTGTCACTTCGGTGGTAGTTGAGGTAGCCTCAGTAGTTGTGGACGTTGGTTCCGTCGTAGTGCTTGTCACTTCGGTGGTTGTTGAGGTAGCCTCAGTAGTTGTGGACGTTGGTTCAGTCGTAGTGCTTGTCACTTCGGTGGTAGTTGAGGTAGCCTCAGTAGTTGTGGACGTTGGTTCCGTCGTAGTGCTTGTCACTTCGGTGGTTGTTGAGGTAGCCTCAGTAGTTGTGGACGTTGGTTCAGTCGTAGTGCTTGTCACTTCGGTGGTAGTTGAGGTAGCCTCAGTAGTTGTGGACGTTGGTTCCGTCGTAGTGCTTGTCACTTCGGTGGTTGTTGAGGTAGCCTCAGTAGTTGTGGACGTTGGTTCAGTCGTAGTGCTTGTCACTTCGGTGGTAGTTGAGGTAGCCTCAGTAGTTGTGGACGTTGGTTCAGTCGTAGTGCTTGTCACTTCGTTGGTTGTTGAGGTAGCCTCAGTAGTTGTGGACGTTGGTTCAGTCGTAGTGCTTGTCACTTCGGTGGTAGTTGAGGTAGCCTCAGTAGTTGTGGACGTTGGTTCCGTCGTAGTGCTTGTCACTTCGGTGGTTGTTGAGGTAGCCTCAGTAGTTGTGGACGTTGGTTCAGTCGTAGTGCTTGTCACTTCGGTGGTTGTTGAGGTAGCCTCAGTAGTTGTGGACGTTGGTTCCGTCGTAGTGCTTGTCACTTCGGTGGTTGTTGAGGTAGCCTCAGTAGTTGTGGACGTTGGTTCAGTCGTAGTGCTTGTCACTTCGGTGGTTGTTGAGGTAGCCTCAGTAGTTGTGGACGTTGGTTCAGTCGTAGTGCTTGTCACTTCGGTGGTTGTTGAGGTAGCCTCAGTAGTTGTGGACGTTGGTTCAGTCGTAGTGCTTGTCACTTCGGTGGTAGTTGTGGTAGCCTCAGTAGTTGTGGACGTTGGTTCAGTCGTAGTGCTTGTCACTTCAGTGGTAGTTGAGGTTGCCTCAGTAGTTGTGGACGTTGGTTCCGTCGTAGTGCTTGTCACTTCGGTGGTAGTTGAGGTAGCCTCAGTAGTTGTGGACGTTGGTTCCGTCGTAGTGCTTGTCACTTCGGTGGTAGTTGAGGTAGCCTCAGTAGTTGTGGACGTTGGTTCAGTCGTAGTGCTTGTCACTTCGGTGGTAGTTGAGGTTGCCTCAGTAGTTGTGGACGTTGGTTCCGTCGTAGTGCTTGTCACTTCGGTGGTAGTTGAGGTAGCCTCAGTAGTTGTGGACGTTGGTTCCGTCGTAGTGCTTGTCACTTCGGTGGTTGTTGAGGTAGCCTCAGTAGTTGTGGACGTTGGTTCAGTCGTAGTGCTTGTCACTTCGGTGGTAGTTGAGGTAGCCTCAGTAGTTGTGGACGTTGGTTCAGTCGTAGTGCTTGTCACTTCGGTGGTTGTTGAGGTAGCCTCAGTAGTTGTGGACGTTGGTTCAGTCGTAGTGCTTGTCACTTCGGTGGTAGTTGAGGTTGCCTCAGTAGTTGTGGACGTTGGTTCCGTCGTAGTGCTTGTCACTTCGGTGGTAGTTGAGGTAGCCTCAGTAGTTGTGGACGTTGGTTCAGTCGTAGTGCTTGTCACTTCGGTGGTTGTTGAGGTAGCCTCAGTAGTTGTGGACGTTGGTTCAGTCGTAGTGCTTGTCACTTCGGTGGTAGTTGAGGTAGCCTCAGTAGTTGTGGACGTTGGTTCCGTCGTAGTGCTTGTCACTTCGGTGGTAGTTGAGGTAGCCTCAGTAGTTGTGGACGTTGGTTCCGTCGTAGTGCTTGTCACTTCGGTGGTAGTTGAGGTAGCCTCAGTAGTTGTGGACGTTGGTTCCGTCGTAGTGCTTGTCACTTCGGTGGTTGTTGAGGTAGCCTCAGTAGTTGTGGACGTTGGTTCAGTCGTAGTGCTTGTCACTTCGGTGGTAGTTGAGGTAGCCTCAGTAGTTGTGGACGTTGGTTCAGTCGTAGTGCTTGTCACTTCGGTGGTTGTTGAGGTAGCCTCAGTAGTTGTGGACGTTGGTTCAGTCGTAGTGCTTGTCACTTCGGTGGTAGTTGAGGTTGCCTCAGTAGTTGTGGACGTTGGTTCCGTCGTAGTGCTTGTCACTTCGGTGGTAGTTGAGGTAGCCTCAGTAGTTGTGGACGTTGGTTCAGTCGTAGTGCTTGTCACTTCGGTGGTTGTTGAGGTAGCCTCAGTAGTTGTGGACGTTGGTTCAGTCGTAGTGCTTGTCACTTCGGTGGTAGTTGAGGTAGCCTCAGTAGTTGTGGACGTTGGTTCAGTCGTAGTGCTTGTCACTTCGGTGGTAGTTGAGGTTGCCTCAGTAGTTGTGGACGTTGGTTCCGTCGTAGTGCTTGTCACTTCGGTGGTAGTTGAGGTAGCCTCAGTAGTTGTGGACGTTGGTTCAGTCGTAGTGCTTGTCACTTCGGTGGTTGTTGAGGTAGCCTCAGTAGTTGTGGACGTTGGTTCAGTCGTAGTGCTTGTCACTTCGGTGGTAGTTGAGGTAGCCTCAGTAGTTGTGGACGTTGGTTCAGTCGTAGTGCTTGTCACTTCGGTGGTAGTTGAGGTTGCCTCAGTAGTTGTGGACGTTGGTTCCGTCGTAGTGCTTGTCACTTCGGTGGTAGTTGAGGTAGCCTCAGTAGTTGTGGACGTTGGTTCAGTCGTAGTGCTTGTCACTTCGGTGGTTGTTGAGGTAGCCTCAGTAGTTGTGGACGTTGGTTCCGTCGTAGTGCTTGTCACTTCGGTGGTAGTTGAGGTAGCCTCAGTAGTTGTGGACGTTGGTTCCGTCGTAGTGCTTGTCACTTCGGTGGTTGTTGAGGTAGCCTCAGTAGTTGTGGACGTTGATTCAGTCGTAGTGCTTGTCACTTCGGTGGTTGTTGAGGTAGCCTCAGTAGTTGTGGACGTTGGTTCAGTCGTAGTACTTGTCACTTCGGTGGTAGTTGAGGTAGCCTCAGTAGTTGTGGACGTTGGTTCCGTCGTAGTGCTTGTCACTTCGGTGGTAGTTGAGGTAGCCTCAGTAGTTGTGGACGTTGGTTCCGTCGTAGTGCTTGTCACTTCGGTGGTAGTTGAGGTAGCCTCAGTAGTTGTGGACGTTGGTTCCGTCGTAGTGCTTGTCACTTCGGTGGTAGTTGAGGTAGCCTCAGTAGTTGTGGACGTTGGTTCAGTCGTAGTGCTTGTCACTTCGGTGGTTGTTGAGGTAGCCTCAGTAGTTGTGGACGTTGGTTCAGTCGTAGTGCTTGTCACTTCGGTGGTTGTTGAGGTAGCCTCAGTAGTTGTGGACGTTGGTTCAGTCGTAGTGCTTGTCACTTCGGTGGTTGTTGAGGTAGCCTCAGTAGTTGTGGACGTTGGTTCCGTCGTAGTGCTTGTCACTTCGGTGGTTGTTGAGGTAGCCTCAGTAGTTGTGGACGTTGGTTCAGTCGTAGTGCTTGTCACTTCGGTGGTTGTTGAGGTAGCCTCAGTAGTTGTGGACGTTGGTTCCGTCGTAGTGCTTGTCACTTCGGTGGTTGTTGAGGTAGCCTCAGTAGTTGTGGACGTTGGTTCAGTCGTAGTGCTTGTCACTTCGGTGGTTGTTGAGGTAGCCTCAGTAGTTGTGGACGTTGGTTCCGTCGTAGTGCTTGTCACTCCGGTGGTAGTTGAGGTAGCCTCAGTAGTTGTGGACGTTGGTTCCGTCGTAGTGCTTGTCACTTCGGTGGTAGTTGAGGTAGCCTCAGTAGTTGTGGACGTTGGTTCAGTCGTAGTACTTGTCACTTCGGTGGTAGTTGAGGTAGCCTCAGTAGTTGTGGACGTTGGTTCCGTCGTAGTGCTTGTCACTTCGGTGGTTGTTGAGGTAGCCTTAGTAGTTGTGGACGTTGGTTCCGTCGTAGTGCTTGTCACTTCGGTGGTAGTTGAGGTAGCCTCAGTAGTTGTGGACGTTGGTTCCGTCGTAGTGCTTGTCACTTCGGTGGTAGTTGAGGTAGCCTCAGTAGTTGTGGACGTTGGTTCCGTCGTAGTGCTTGTCACTTCGGTGGTAGTTGAGGTAGCCTCAGTAGTTGTGGACGTTGGTTCAGTCGTAGTGCTTGTCACTTCGGTGGTTGTTGAGGTAGCCTCAGTAGTTGTGGACGTTGGTTCCGTCGTAGTGCTTGTCACTTCGGTGGTAGTTGAGGTAGCCTCAGTAGTTGTGGACGTTGGTTCCGTCGTAGTGCTTGTCACTTCGGTGGTAGTTGAGGTAGCCTCAGTAGTTGTGGACGTTGGTTCCGTCGTAGTGCTTGTCACTTCGGTGGTAGTTGAGGTAGCCTCAGTAGTTGTGGACGTTGGTTCCGTCGTAGTGCTTGTCACTTCGGTGGTAGTTGAGGTAGCCTCAGTAGTTGTGGACGTTGGTTCCGTCGTAGTGCTTGTCACTTCGGTGGTAGTTGAGGTAGCCTCAGTAGTTGTGGACGTTGGTTCAGTCGTAGTGCTTGTCACTTCGGTGGTAGTTGAGGTAGCCTCAGTAGTTGTGGACGTTGGTTCAGTCGTAGTGCTTGTCACTTCGGTGGTAGTTGAGGTAGCCTCAGTAGTTGTGGACGTTGGTTCCGTCGTAGTGCTTGTCACTTCGGTGGTAGTTGAGGTAGCCTCAGTAGTTGTGGACGTTGGTTCCGTCGTAGTGCTTGTCACTTCGGTGGTAGTTGAGGTAGCCTCAGTAGTTGTGGACGTTGGTTCAGTCGTAGTGCTTGTCACTTCGGTGGTGGTTGAGGTAGCCTCAGTAGTTGTGGACGTTGGTTCCGTCGTAGTGCTTGTCACTTCGGTGGTGGTTGAGGTAGCCTCAGTAGTTGTGGACGTTGGTTCAGTCGTTGTACTAGTCACTTCGGTGGTAGTTGAGGTAGCCTCAGTAGTTGTGGACGTTGGTTCAGTCGTTGTACTAGTCACTTCGGTGGTAGTTGAGGTAGCCTCAGTAGTTGTGGACGTTGGTTCCGTCGTAGTGCTTGTCACTTCGGTGGTAGTTGAGGTAGCCTCAGTAGTTGTGGACGTTGGTTCAGTCGTTGTACTAGTCACTTCGGTGGTAGTTGAGGTAGCCTCAGTAGTTGTGGACGTTGGTTCCGTCGTAGTGCTTGTCACTTCGGTGGTAGTTGAGGTAGCCTCAGTAGTTGTGGACGTTGGTTCAGTCGTAGTGCTTGTCACTTCGGTGGTGGTTGAGGTAGCCTCAGTAGTTGTGGACGTTGGTTCAGTCGTTGTACTAGTCACTTCGGTGGTGGTTGAGGTAGCCTCAGTAGTTGTGGACGTTGGTTCAGTCGTTGTACTAGTCACTTCGGTGGTGGTTGAGGTAGCCTCAGTAGTTGTGGACGTTGGTTCCGTCGTAGTGCTTGTCACTTCGGTGGTGGTTGAGGTAGCCTCAGTAGTTGTGGACGTTGGTTCCGTCGTAGTGCTTGTCACTTCGGTGGTGGTTGAGGTAGCCTCAGTAGTTGTGGACGTTGGTTCAGTCGTTGTACTAGTCACTTCGGTGGTGGTTGAGGTAGCCTCAGTAGTTGTGGACGTTGGTTCCGTCGTAGTGCTTGTCACTTCGGTGGTGGTTGAGGTAGCCTCAGTAGTTGTGGACGTTGGTTCAGTCGTTGTACTAGTCACTTCGGTGGTAGTTGAGGTAGCCTCAGTAGTTGTGGACGTTGGTTCCGTTGTAGTGCTTGTCACTTCGGTGGTGGTTGAGGTAGCCTCAGTAGTTGTGGACGTTGGTTCAGTCGTTGTACTAGTCACTTCGGTGGTGGTTGAGGTAGCCTCAGTAGTTGTGGACGTTGGTTCCGTCGTAGTGCTTGTCACTTCGGTGGTGATTGAGGTAGCCTCAGTAGTTGTGGACGTTGGTTCCGTCGTAGTGCTTGTCACTTCGGTGGTGGTTGAGGTAGCCTCAGTAGTTGTGGACGTTGGTTCAGTCGTTGTACTAGTCACTTCGGTGGTAGTTGAGGTAGCCTCAGTAGTTGTGGACGTTGGTTCCGTCGTAGTGCTTGTCACTTCGGTGGTGGTTGAGGTAGCCTCAGTAGTTGTGGACGTTGGCTCAGTCGTTGTACTAGTCACTTCGGTGGTAGTTGAGGTAGGCTCAGTAGTTGTGGACGTTGGTTTCGTCGTAGTGCTTGTCACTTCGGTGGTAGTTGAGGTAGCCTCAGTAGTTGTGGACGTTGGTTCAGTCGTAGTGCTTGTCACTTCGGTGGTAGTTGAGGTTGCCTCAGTAGTTGTGGACGTTGGTTCCGTCGTAGTGCTTGTCACTTCGGTGGTAGTTGAGGTAGCCTCAGTAGTTGTGGACGTTGGTTCAGTCGTAGTGCTTGTCACTTCGGTGGTTGTTGAGGTAGCCTCAGTAGTTGTGGACGTTGGTTCAGTCGTAGTGCTTGTCACTTCGGTGGTAGTTGAGGTAGCCTCAGTAGTTGTGGACGTTGGTTCAGTCGTAGTGCTTGTCACTTCGGTGGTAGTTGAGGTTGCCTCAGTAGTTGTGGACGTTGGTTCCGTCGTAGTGCTTGTCACTTCGGTGGTAGTTGAGGTAGCCTCAGTAGTTGTGGACGTTGGTTCAGTCGTAGTACTTGTCACTTCGGTGGTAGTTGAGGTAGCCTCAGTAGTTGTGGACGTTGGTTCCGTCGTAGTACTTGTCACTTCGGTGGTAGTTGAGGTAGCCTCAGTAGTTGTGGACGTTGGTTCAGTCGTAGTGCTTGTCACTTCGGTGGTTGTTGAGGTAGCCTCAGTAGTTGTGGACGTTGGTTCAGTCGTAGTGCTTGTCACTTCGGTGGTAGTTGAGGTAGCCTCAGTAGTTGTGGACGTTGGTTCAGTCGTAGTGCTTGTCACTTCGGTGGTAGTTGAGGTTGCCTCAGTAGTTGTGGACGTTGGTTCCGTCGTAGTGCTTGTCACTTCGGTGGTAGTTGAGGTAGCCTCAGTAGTTGTGGACGTTGGTTCAGTCGTAGTACTTGTCACTTCGGTGGTAGTTGAGGTAGCCTCAGTAGTTGTGGACGTTGGTTCCGTCGTAGTACTTGTCACTTCGGTGGTAGTTGAGGTAGCCTCAGTAGTTGTGGACGTTGGTTCAGTCGTAGTACTTGTCACTTCGGTGGTAGTTGAGGTAGCCTCAGTAGTTGTGGACGTTGGTTCCGTCGTAGTACTTGTCACTTCGGTGGTAGTTGAGGTAGCCTCAGTAGTTGTGGACGTTGGTTCCGTCGTAGTGCTTGTCACTTCGGTGGTAGTTGAGGTAGCCTCAGTAGTTGTGGACGTTGGTTCAGTCGTAGTACTTGTCACTTCGGTGGTAGTTGAGGTAGCCTCAGTAGTTGTGGACGTTGGTTCCGTCGTAGTGCTTGTCACTTCGGTGGTAGTTGAGGTAGCCTCAGTAGTTGTGGACGTTGGTTCAGTCGTAGTGCTTGTCACTTCGGTGGTGGTTGAGGTAGCCTCAGTAGTTGTGGACGTTGGTTCCGTCGTAGTGCTTGTCACTTCGGTGGTAGTTGAGGTAGTCTCAGTAGTTGTGGACGTTGGTTCAGTCGTAGTGCTTGTCACTTCGGTGGTAGTTGAAGTAGCCTCAGTAGTTGTGGACGTTGGTTCCGTCGTAGTACTTGTCACTTCGGTGGTGGTTGAGGTAGCCTCAGTAGTTGTGGACGTTGGTTCAGTCGTTGTACTAGTCACTTCGGTGGTAGTTGAGGTAGCCTCAGTAGTTGTGGACGTTGGTTCCGTCGTAGTGCTTGTCACTTCGGTGGTGGTTGAGGTAGCCTCAGTAGTTGTGGACGTTGGTTCCGTCGTAGTGCTTGTCACTTCGGTGGTTGTTGAAGTAGCCTCAGTAGTTGTGGACGTTGGTTCAGTCGTTGTACTAGTCACTTCGGTGGTAGTTGAGGTAGCCTCAGTAGTTGTAGACGTTGGTTCCGCCGTAGTGCTTGTCACTTCGGTGGTAGTTGAGGTAGCCTCAGTAGTTGTGGACGTTGGTTCCGTCGTAGTGCTTGTCACTTCGGTGGTTGTTGAAGTAGCCTCAGTAGTTGTGGACGTTGGTTCAGTCGTTGTACTAGTCACTTCGGTGGTAGTTGAGGTAGCCTCAGTAGTTGTAGACGTTGGTTCCGCCGTAGTGCTTGTCACTTCGGTGGTGGTTGAGGTAGCCTCAGTAGTTGTGGACGTTGGTTCCGTCGTAGTGCTTGTCACTTCGGTGGTTGTTGAAGTAGCCTCAGTAGTTGTGGACGTTGGTTCAGTCGTTGTACTAGTCACTTCGGTGGTAGTTGAGGTAGCCTCAGTAGTTGTAGACGTTGGTTCCGCCGTAGTGCTTGTCACTTCGGTGGTTGTTGAAGTAGCCTCAGTAGTTGTGGACGTTGGTTCCGTCGTAGTGCTTGTCACTTCGGTGGTTGTTGAAGTAGCCTCAGTAGTTGTTGACGTTGGTTCAGTCGTTGTACTAGTCACTTCGGTGGTAGTTGAGGTAGCCTCAGTAGTTGTAGACGTTGGTTCCGCCGTAGTGCTTGTCACTTCGGTGGTGGTTGAGGTAGCCTCAGTAGTTGTGGACGTTGGTTCCGTCGTAGTGCTTGTCACTTCGGTGGTTGTTGAAGTAGCCTCAGTAGTTGTGGACGTTGGTTCAGTCGTTGTACTAGTCACTTCGGTGGTAGTTGAGGTAGCCTCAGTAGTTGTAGACGTTGGTTCCGCCGTAGTGCTTGTCACTTCGGTGGTTGTTGAAGTAGCCTCAGTAGTTGTGGACGTTGGTTCAGTCGTTGTACTAGTCACTTCGGTGGTAGTTGAGGTAGCCTCAGTAGTTGTAGACGTTGGTTCCGCCGTAGTGCTTGTCACTTCGGTGGTTGTTGAGGTAGCCTCAGTAGTTGTGGACGTTGGTTCCGTCGTAGTGCTTGTCACTTCGGTGGTTGTTGAAGTAGCCTCAGTAGTTGTTGACGTTGGTTCAGTCGTTGTACTAGTCACTTCGGTGGTAGTTGAGGTAGCCTCAGTAGTTGTAGACGTTGGTTCCGCCGTAGTGCTTGTCACTTCGGTGGTGGTTGAGGTAGCCTCAGTAGTTGTGGACGTTGGTTCCGTCGTAGTGCTTGTCACTTCGGTGGTTGTTGAAGTAGCCTCAGTAGTTGTGGACGTTGGTTCAGTCGTTGTACTAGTCACTTCGGTGGTAGTTGAGGTAGCCTCAGTAGTTGTAGACGTTGGTTCCGCCGTAGTGCTTGTCACTTCGGTGGTTGTTGAAGTAGCCTCAGTAGTTGTGGACGTTGGTTCAGTCGTTGTACTAGTCACTTCGGTGGTAGTTGAGGTAGCCTCAGTAGTTGTGGACGTTGGTTCCGTCGTAGTGCTTGTCACTTCGGTGGTAGTTGAGGTAGCCTCAGTAGTTGTGGACGTTGGTTCTGTCGTTGTACTAGTCACTTCGGTGGTAGTTGAGGTAGCCTCAGTTGTTGTGGACGTTGGTTCACTCGTTGTACTAGTCACTTCGGTGGTGGTTGAGGTAGCCTCAGTAGTTGTGGACGTTGGTTCAGTCGTTGTACTAGTCACTTCGGTGGTAGTTGAGGTAGCCTCAGTAGTTGTGGACGTTGGTTCAGTCGTTGTACTAGTCACTTTGGTGGTAGTTGAGGTAGCCTCAGTAGTTGTGGACGTTGGTTCAGTCGTTGTACTAGTCACTTCGGTGGTAGTTGAGGTAGCCTCAGTAGTTGTGGACGTTGGTTCAGTCGTAGTGCTTGTCACTTCGGTGGTGGTTGAAGTAGCCGCAGTAGTTGTGGACGTTGGTTCAGTCGTAGTACTAGTCACTTCGGTGGTGGTTGAAGTAGCCGCAGTAGTTGTGGACGTTGGTTCAGTCGTAGTACTAGTCAATTCAGTGGTAGTTGAAGTAGCCTCAGTAGTTGTGGACGTTGCTTCCGTCGTAGTGCTTGTCACTTCGGTGGTGGTTGAGATAGCCTCAGTAGTTGTGGACGTTGGTTCCGTCGTAGTGCTTGTCACTTCGGTGGTAGTTGAGGTAGCCTCAGTAGTTGTGGACGTTGGTTCAGTCGTAGTGCTTGTCACTTCGGTGGTAGTTGAGGTAGCCTCAGTAGTTGTGGACGTTGGTTCCGTCGTAGTGCTTGTCACTTCGGTGGTAGTTGAGGTAGCCTCAGTAGTTGTGGACGTTGGTTCCGTCGTAGTGCTTGTCACTTCGGTGGTGGTTGAGGTAGCCTCAGTAGTTGTGGACGTTGGTTCCGTCGTAGTGCTTGTCACTTCGGTGGTGGTTGAGGTAGCCTCAGTAGTTGTGGACGTTGGTTCAGTCGTAGTGCTTGTCACTTCGGTGGTAGTTGAAGTAGCCTCAGTAGTCGTGGACGTTGGTTCAGTCGTAGTACTAGTCACTTCGGTGGTGGTTGAAGTAGCCGCAGTAGTTGTGGACGTTGGTTCAGTCGTAGTACTAGTCACTTCGGTGGTGGTTGAAGTAGCCGCAGTAGTTGTGGACGTTGGTTCAGTCGTAGTACTAGTCACTTCGGTGGTGGTTGAAGTAGCCGCAGTAGTTGTGGACGTTGGTTCAGTCGTAGTACTAGTCAATTCAGTGGTAGTTGAAGTAGCCTCAGTAGTTGTGGACGTTGCTTCCGTCGTAGTACTAGTCAATTCAGTGGTAGTTGAAGTAGCCTCAGTAGTTGTGGACGTTGCTTCCGTCGTAGTGCTTGTCACTTCGGTGGTGGTTGAGGTAGCCTCAGTAGTTGTGGACGTTGGTTCCGTCGTAGTGCTTGTCACTTCGGTGGTAGTTGAGGTAGCCTCAGTAGTTGTGGACGTTGGTTCAGTCGTTGTACTAGTCACTTCGGTGGTAGTTGAGGTAGCCGCAGTAGTTGTGGGCGTTGGTTCAGTCGTAGTACTAGTCACTTCGGTGGTGGTTGAAGTAGCCTCAGTAGTCGTGGACGTTGGTTCAGTCGTAGTACTAGTCACTTCGGTGGTGGTTGAAGTAGCCGCAGTAGTTGTGGACGTTGGTTCCGTCGTAGTGCTTGTCACTTCGGTGGTAGTTGAGGTAGCCTCAGTAGTTGTGGACGTTGGTTCAGTCGTTGTACTAGTCACTTCGGTGGTAGTTGAGGTAGCCTCAGTAGTTGTGGACGTTGGTTCCGTCGTAGTGCTTGTCACTTCGGTGGTTGTTGAGGTAGCCTCAGTAGTTGTGGACGTTGGTTCAGTCGTAGTGCTGATCAATTCAGTGGTAGTTGAAGTAGCCTCAGTAGTCGTGGACGTTGGCTCAGTCGTAGTACTTGTAACTTCGGTGGTAGTTGAGGTAGCCTCAGTAGTTGTGGACGTTGGTTCAGTCGTAGTACTAGTCACTTCGGTGGTGGTTGAAGTAGCCGCAGTAGTTGTGGACGTTGGTTCAGTCGTAGTGCTTGTCACTTCGGTGGTAGTTGAAGTAGCCTCAGTAGTCGTGGACGTTGGTTCAGTCGTAGTGCTGGTCAATTCAGTGGTGGTTGAAGTAGCTTCAGTAGTTGTTGTGATTGGTATGTCGGTTAAAACTATAATCAATTTTTGTAAAAGTTAGTTTTACAGAAAAGTTACCATCGCAGTTCATTGTATTTCCATCAATAACTTCTCCTGATGTAGGAGCACCCCATCCGTATGCAAAACATTTGATTTGAGCTTCTAGTATGTTGTAGTCATCTCCTCCAGCGCCCAGCTGAAACAGATTTGTTTTGTCATTACGTTTTTGTGAAAATTTTCGAAAAATGCTACAGTTATTGTGTTGCCGTCAGCGGTTGTGTAGTCTAGTGTGGCAAGATCTCCTCCAATGCATGTAAGATCTGCTATCTGACAGCCGCTTGCGTCGTTGCTGTATGTAATGTAAAAATTTTCTGTTGCAATTAAACCATCGTATGCAGGTGTGCCTGCTTTCACAAGTGGAGTACAACTCGAACCGCATGCTTGTCTCTGAATGAATAATACTTTAAGAACTTCAATTGGATGCAATTACCTTCACACGTTGAGAAATGTTGTATTTTTCCTCATAGTATCTTGGAAGTTCAGTCGTCGTTAAGTTTTTCACTGATCTGTCAGCAAGCCTCTGCAGTATATTTTTCAGTTTTTTTTATTTTGAATAATGTTGGCATACTTTTCTAATGACTGAAATGTCTCGAAAAATTTTGTAGCTACTATCTGCCAAAACATCAGCATTGATGACTGTGACTATTATTAATGCTGTGATTGAACATAATGCTTTGGCAAGCATTTTTGGGGACCCTAAGAAAAAATTCGATTAAATTATACGTTTAATTCGGGCAAGAAAATTTAATTTTTGTAAAAATTGAAAAAAAAAGAATAGAGAAATGTGTATGAGTACGAAATGGTCAAAAGACAGCAAACCCTTGTCTGTTTAATATAACTACTTGCCGGCATTTTTTTACATTCAGCTGAGCTAACAATGTTTTTGCAATGAAACATGAAAAGAAACACTGGTTTTTGCCAACATTTTGCAAAACTCCTATCTAATATTTGAAGGTTTTGCTTATTTGCAAATTGGCGTCCTTCTGTTCACTTTTTGATCAAAGAACAATGTCTGTTTAAATATATCGCGGTTTGCAAAAGGGGACATGTGAACTCAATCTGTATTGCTCTCTACAGAAACCAGACCGGAAGCATGTTTTAAATGTTTATTTGTCGTATTTCATCTAGTTTCTAAAGAAAAAAAGTATGTTAAACTAAACAACGAAACACAACGCAAAATAGTATAAGATAAACGGCTATTGCAAGTAGGAAAAAACACATAGCAGTAATAAACGGCCAGGATCCTGAAAAGTGATTTTTCGTTGACAGTTAAAATCGTATCTTATTTACCAAAGTTTGATCCACAAATGAAGAAAGTGCATTCATGCTCATGAAGTGGAGGAAGAATGTGCGGTCGCGGGGTTTGTGGTGTTGCCTGAAAATGAAAAAAAAAAAGTCAAACGTTTTTTGATTATAGTTCATAAAATATACCCGGTTTCCCAAATAGTTTGGTCGATATGGAGAATAATCATAAATAATACCATTTGGATTGTTTCTTTCAGCTCGAATAATGTTTTCAGTCGAATTCGGTTTCAATTCATCGAAAGTTTTATTATCAATAATAGATCCTATGGTTAATTTAATGAAAGACAATATAGTAAAAAAGACAAAAAGTTTTGAAAGCATCCTTGTCTTCCAAAAGAAACTAACAAGATTTCTACTGAAGTTGTCAATTCACAATTTTCCATCCATTTTTATGAATCATTGTATATAGCGGGCATGTTTACTAAAAAAAAGATCATTGTAAACATCTATAACATAGAAATTCCATTTCATGGTAATGCCACCAGTGCTTTACGGGTTCAAAATTTAATGACAAAGACAATGGAGTTATCGAATTGTTATCAGACAACAACAAACGACCAAGCTTACAAAGTCGATCCGTTCTTCAAGTACCGAAGGTACTGCGGATCACGGTTTCCTGCGTACGTAGACGACTGGTGGTATACCTTTTTAAGTCAATTCCTGGTCGAGCAATCGTCGTGGATTTTTCTAATACCCAATTAGAGGCTGGGTGAGGGCGGACTAGAACCTGTGGCCTCTCGGACGGCGGCGGTCACCACTACCGGCTGCGCTATCGACCTCTCCCTTTTTATTTCCTGTTGAAATTATACGCGAAATAAAATAATTTGGAGACCATAACAAAAATCGAATAACGTTGAGTTCCGCGGAGCGCGTTTGACCATTTTGGCGAGCCGACAATAACTTTGTAATATATCATGTAGTATTATGGATTCGTGAATGAGCGAAAAAACGCGGTGAATTTTTGGGGCAAAAGTTGGCTGGTCTCGCCACGATTTTGACAGACTACGGTTAGCGCGAAAAATATTTTTTCTCCTTTTTTTTTTGAAAACGCGATTTTTTGCCTTTTGACTAGCATTTTTTACTATTAAAATTTTTTGTGTAACCTGGAATGGGTAATTTCTTTTCAAAAACACATTTTGTTGAGAAAAAACTATGAAAATGCGTTTTAATTTAAAAAAAAAGAAAAAAATATATATTTTCGCGCTAACCGTAGTCTGTCAAAATCGTGTCGAGACCAGCCAACTTTTGCCCCAAAAATTCACCGCGTTTTGTCGCTCATTCACGAATCCATAATAGCATTGAGAAAATTACTGCACCGTTGTGCGCTCGATGTTAAATCAGCCTTTCGGTTGTTGTTGGGTTAGCCAAACTCGATTTGCAAGACTCTCAAACCAGCACAGACAAATAATGTTTTAATCTAAATATGTATGTATGTATTAATAATTTGTGCGGAGCTGACAGTCGACTGTGCTTGCGTCGCCGCATCCTGAAGCGGTTGGTTTTGTTGTGACAAGGTTCTTACTACTTCTGATTGAGGCCTAAATCGACTCCGTCGCACTGCCTCCAAAAGCGGGAAAGCGCAAAACAACATTGGCTGGCGCACTTTGCGTTTGCAGACGCAGAGACAAAGAATTTAGCACAACGCCTCTGGGTCTCTAATTTCTAATGTGTTCAGGTAGAGCGCAATTGCATCGTACTTCGCCGAGAATTATTGCAGCTTTTGAATATAATGAAAAAACGTGAAGAAATTTGGTTTTTTGAAGAAAAAATGTATAACATCGACATAAAATAATTAAAGCTATTTTTTTGAAACGTTAAACACATATTAAATGTTCTCTACACTCGGTTAGATGGAAATTTAAAAAACGCCGGATTTTACCGCTTTCTGAGGCGCTGCAGCTATATTTCTGTGAAATTTTTAAATTTTTAATTGAATGTACCTTCACAAAGTACAAAAGAAACAAAAAAAAACCACATATTATATCAGAAATTCAGAAATTCTATGCCAGAAGAGGAATTTTCTGATATTTCAAATTCATATTTCGCCGCCAATTTTGAACTTTTACGACCGGTTCTGTGCTTAAAATGTTTGTCTCGGTCATGTCTACAAAACTTGAATCGAAAAATAAGGAAATATTCAGTCATTCGGCAGAAATTTTGAAAGAATATGATTTTCCTTCAGATATTACAACTTTTTGTATTTCGACCTCATTTCTCCACCGATTTTATTGAGCGAGCTCGTAAATTATCGAAAATACCTATTTGGACAAAAGTTGAATCTAAAAACAACTAAAAATTTCATGATTGAAGAAAAAATTTAAGGAAACCACATTTTCAGTTGAAAATTAGCGCTCATCGGCGCACGCAAAGTGCGCCAACCTTCTGCACTTTCCCACTTTTGGAGGCAGTGCGTCGTAGCAAGACTTTGCTAATAAGAAGTGATTTTTTAACTATTCTTTTTTGTATGTCAATTTTTTTTATTTTGTTTGTCAATTTGTTCTCATACGAGTCCTGCTTGTGTCAAACTGGGCAAATTATTTTTAAAGGCGTCCGAACTTTAGTTAGAAAGCGGTGCGAGAGTCGGCATCTTGGTGGCGAAAAGGCTAATAGCGGGTGATAATCGCAACTAGCCGACGAATTTGGCTATTAGCCATTATGGCTTTAGCCGTCGAATATGGCTATTTGCCGCCGAAAAGGGCTATTAGCCGTTATGGAACAATACCACCGCCTATAAAAAATTCTTCTGTTGTCAACGCAACTATAGAATGTGTACATGCAACAATTATAGGAAACAATCGTCGGGCTTACTCAGCGATTTTGCAACTTTTTCCAGACACAAAATGTCCGAAACTTGAAATGGAAAACATTTGATAATGCTAGCGGATGGAAACGGCTAATAGCCATCGAATATGGGGCGTGTACCAAATACATATGGCACACGCCCCGATTCGGTGGCTAATAGCCGTTTTCAATGGCTATTAGCCAAAAATTTCCTGAGTATTATTTCTTCCTTGCCGAATCGGTGAATAAGGAATAGAACCAACTAGCTTTATCTAATCGTTAACATACTGACCAATGTCAGTCATAAAATAAATAAACAAATCCTATTTTTAGAATGATTATATGCATAAAAACCTACAAATTTTTAATTTTCGTAAGATCGAATCAGAACGACGAGAAATCAAGTCAAAAAGGGTGAGTAATATCATATGAGTGTTGTATACATGTAGGTTTATATATCTGGTATTAACAAAAAATGAGAAAAAACAATTAGGCAAATGGTAAGTATTTTATGTAAACAAGTGTGATGCGTATTTGCGCACTCGCTGCTTGTAACTTTTATAATTCAATTTTTTTAAAGACGCAAAATTTAATATTGTATTTTTCCATACTTTTTGTTTTTTAATATTACTGCGTCGCGAAAACCTGTCAGAGCAGAGCGCGCGACGCTGCTGTGGCTCTGCTGTGACTCGGCTGTGACTCCCACTTTTCGCGACGAGACCACAGCCGAGTTGCGCGCTCCGCTTTGACTGGTTTTCGTGACGCAGTAATAATTTGTGTGATTTGGAAATTGTTAAATTGTTCGATTCGCCGACCATCAATGTAATTTTTTTTTCGAAGTAGGGCAAATATTTAAAATAATTTAATTCATTACATGTTTTCTCAATTACCATTTGCATACAATTAGTTTTTAATGCTTGGAATCGCGAAATTGCACAGTTAAGTGCTTATTTATTTGAAGCGATAATTGCATATTTGTGAAAAAATGACAAATTTTAAAATTTTGGTGCTAATGCGGAATAGAACTGCATCGTAATAGGAACGGCTAGAACAGCTAGAAAAAGTATTATATTTTATTGTGAAAACAAAAAATTGCAGCGCGGTGTTTGCATACTTTTAAAATTCAAACGAAAAGGGGGACGTCTCTCTTCATTTGCCATGCTATTTCTTTCATTGCCGTTTGAATTTCAAAAGTACGCAAACACCGAGTTGCAATTTTTTTGTTTTCACAATACATTGTGGGTTATTGAGTTCTATTTCGCGCAGTATTTTTTTTTCAGTTTAGCTGCATTTCAGGACGTTATATTCCGAACAACTTTATTATGCCATTGTCGGCCCGCCAAAATGGTCAAACGCGCTTCGCTGAACGCAACGCTATACGATTTTCATTTTGGTTTCCAAATTATTTCATTTCACGTTGAATTTATACAGGAATGGCCTAAATAGTCCCGTAAATCGCATTTTTTGGTTATTGTAAAACCTGTGATCGAAGCGTCTCTCTATTAGAGGCGCACCTCTAAGTGGAGCGGCCCTGTAATAGAGGCGCACCAAAAAAGGAGGGTTGTAAAAAAACCGCGCGTTGATTTGGCAAATTTAGAGTGAGCAAGAGAAACACAACTCTGTTTTTAGGTATTTTTCGTGCTCATCTCACGAAATAGGCACCGCGAAAGGAGTGGGCGGAGCCTTTAAATTTTTTCTCCTCGCTTTTATTTTGAGAGTTTGCGCTCCAGTAGCCCGAATACTATTAACATAATTATGCATACCGGAATGATTTCATACTTAATTTTTCACGCAGAATTGATTGGTGATATTAGATTTGATTGAAATTTTCAATTTTCAGGCGAAATTTTCAAAAAACTGAAACGACGATCAGAAAAACGTTCTAAAATTATTTATGGAGGTCTCTGTCACGGCTTGTTTTTATATTTCTGATAGATTTTTATACGAGGAATTCGATTTTTGCATCAGATCTCCTCTATCTACAACGGCACGCCTTCTGGACGTCTCCAAAGTACAACCAAAATATCTGAAAATTTTCAGAGATGACACCATTTTTTTATTGTCGAAATCGATAAAGGATCTTCGAGATTAGGTGTACAAAATTTTAAATCATTTGAGAAATTTTAAAACACTTTTTGCCCTAAAAGTATGAAAGTGGTTTTTCAAAAATTCAAGTGTTTTGCTTTTTTCTCTATTATGGAGGTCTCTGTCACGCGAGTTACTATCATCATTCGATTCTACAGAAAATTTACTAACGAATGATTTTTAAAAAATCTTGCTAATTTTCCTGTAAAACTTTTTTAAAATTCAGGGAGACTCGCGCGTCCCCAAGTACACCCAAAAGGTTTTTGACGGCCACAGCCGGCAATAACCTTCTGGTAATAAATAATAAACACCGAAAAAAAAAATAAAACCGTCAAATAATCTAAATAACCGGTGTACATGTGATCCTGACCAAACCACTTGGGATCCAACTTTCTGTATCTTAAAAACGGAAAACACGTTCTTCTCCATCAACACGCTGCAAGACTTGCTAATTGATTCGTAGCCCCGTTTTTGGTCCATATTGAGGACAAGCCTGCTGCGCAGTCCTGCGCGGTTGCTGACGCAGCCTATTGGCGACTTCGTCGCCACATTCTATTTTTTTACGTTCCACTCTTCCTCATTCATTTATACGCACTCTGTTTTGGGAAGATTTCTGTCCTCTGTGGCTCAATCGGTAGTGCTCTTGAATACAAATCCTAATGTCACGGGTTCGTGTTTTGTCCACTGCATTTTCTTGCAAAAAGACAGGTGCGGACGCGCACAGACATCCCGATCTGGGTTTTTATATATAAGAAAGATAGCACAACTGTTTGTTGTTTTGGCATCGTCAAGAGTCGGGAAGACCCACTTGAACAGGTTTTCTGGATTTGTCGTGTTTTCTCAGGTGACCAAAACTTTCTGCCGTTGTCTATCGACAAAATTAGCAAATTCCCAAGATGCAAAGTGTACTCGGCTCAAAGTGAAAAGAGAAAATCAGGTTTTTAATCAGCTTGAACGTTCATTCATAATTGTGACCATTTCAAAGTGAAATGCATCTAAAAGTTTAAAGGATAAATAATAAACAAAAAAGTTCGGAATTCTTATTTTTTTCTCGTAAATCATGTTCCACAGGTCGAGGTTGAAAATCCCTTTTCGGCCGCTGTTTCGCCGGAAAAAGTTTCTGAGAAGAAATTCATAATGGCCCTATTCAAAGTACTGTATTCTCAGTACGGAGCGCTGCAAACGCGCTCCCTTCGCACAGTGATGGACGCGGCCGCGTTTGCGACGAGAGAGTGCAGAAAATCAAGAGAGCCGTGGCCGATGTTTTGCTCTGATTTCTCTGAACCTCTCTCCAAATGCATGCGAAATTCTTTGTTCGATTGGAGCGAGTTATCAGCGTTTTATACCGAGTATAGAAAAACGGAAAAAATATCAAAAAACTGGGAGAAAACTCGGAAAATGCTCCAATTGGTCTGAAATTTTGGGAGAAACTGTCAAAAAAGGTTCCGGGTTTGCTAAAAAAATTTTGGACCGAAATATCGATTTAAAAAATATTGATTTTTTTCTAAAATTGTTTAAAATCGATATTTCGATCCAAAATTTTCTGAGAAAGTCCGGAAGCATTTTTGAGAGTTTCTCCTGAAATTTCAGACCAATTGGAGCATTTTCCGAGTTTTCTCCCAGTTGTTTGTCATTTTTTCCGTTTTTCTACAGTACTTTGAATTGGTCCATAAATTAGTTATACCCAGCCCCCTCAGCGCAATGGAAATGTCGCCCCCCAGCGGATGGTCCAAGAATTTATTTTTTCCTTCTCTTGCATAGTTTCTGAAAACCGCTAGCCGGTTAATTTCTGTGTGATTATATTAATTGCCTTGACATCTTAAACCATTAATTTTTATTTGCACTTTCTGCAAACACAATCAAAACATTTTCAATTAAGTGCATCATTCGATTTAATTCTAAACGGTATTTGAATAAAACAAAAATTTAAAATAAATAAAAACTCTTCAATGCTCTGGCGTAAAATTGAAAAAACCGAGAAGCTGAAGAGACGACGATATCACTGCGACCCGGTGTCCTTAAAAGTGGACTGGTACCTAAAAAAGGGGTAAATTCAACTGACAATGAAAAGCATGATAATTTACAAAACGTACAGTCATTTGAAATTCCTAATAATGCGGTTGTGTCTGTTGTTGTTGTTGCTGTTGTTGTTGCTGCTGTTGCTGAGCTCTCTGCATTTGGTAGAGCAAGTCATTGTCACTGTTCACTGGACGGGATGGAGCAGCGGCCGCAGTCATCTGTCGAGCCTTTTCCTCTTGAATCTTGGCAATTCTGGCTCGTACGCCGTTAGCACCCTCTGTGTCACCAATGCTTCTGAAAAAATAAAAATAAAAAGGTTTTAATTGAAACGTTAGCTTACATGTAGTACTCCAACCACTGTGCAGAGAAATCTTGTTCTCCATCTTTTGGATTTTCGAGCCCAGCATTGACCGCTACCGGCTGTTGTTGTTGTTGTTGTGGTTGCTGTGGATTATAAGCCGGCTGTACATTTTGAACAATTTGCGCTTGTGGTTGGTGCTGAACCTGACCAAACTGTTGAGCATATTGTGACAGTCCTGCAGGAACAGGTTGACCAGCAAGTTGTGGGGCCGCTTGTTGTTGCATCTGTATTTGCTGGTGTTGGTAAAGGTGTTGAGCGACCGGCATGGCGTTTATAGTCGGTTGGGCATATTGCTGTACCGGTTGGGGCTGTCTCTGTGGTTGTTGCCACTCGGGGATTGGAGCCATTTGATGTGGTGGTGCTTGTTGTTGCGGGTACATCGGTTGAGCACTCATGTGTGGAACCATTGGAGCTTGTGGTTGTGGGGCTGGAACCATTTGTTGCCCTGAAAAAAATTATGAAATATAATAATATTTTCGTAAAATCGTGTGTAGATTTTTACCATTCCAAACCATTGTAGGGAGAGGTTGTTGTTGCTGCGGTTGCTGCATGTGTTGTGGTGGAGGTTGTTGTTGTGGCTGAAGGTGTCCGCTTGGAACAAATGGAGTGTTTGGTGGAATGTCTCCAACTTTTTGGCAAATCAGATGTTTTGCATGCTCCACTTGCAAATCCCCGCCACGTATAACAAATGTTTTCTCGTTGACATTGTCACTTGGTTCACGAGAAAGTTCACAATGAGCGCCGCTCTCTGTATTGATCTGCTTTATCGTCTCTCCACCTCTTCCAATCACCAGACCACATTTTGAGGCGGGGATAGACATGTAAAATAGCTGAAATTTTGCAAGTAAAGGGGTGGGACCAAAAATTGTTTTTTCGGGGGTTTTTTGTTTGATAATGTAGAGCCACTTGCAAGATTAACTTGAATTACAGTTTTTATACTTCTTTTCAACGAAAAACAACGTATCCACGACGAGCTGCAGTTAAAATTTGATTTTTCGCTTCAAAATAGGTGCACTACACTGTTGAAAATTGAAAAGTGCGGTAGAGCGAGGCTGATGATGCATTCGCCGACTATATCACATTGAAATCGCACAAAAAAATTTCTCTGATTTTTTATGATTTTTACAAAAAAAAATAGAAGACCACGAGGAGTACACGAAAATCGTGGCCGTGGCCTAGGAAATCCGCGGTCGCGGCTTCTAGAAAAATCCATTTTCAGAAGAAATATTTATTTTCTTGTAATTTCCCTCGTTTTTATCATTGGTTTTCCATAAAAGATGCTCTAATCGCTTATTAAAATTACAGATAATCGAAAAATCGATATTCGGCTGTCGTTCGATTCAACGTTTTAAATAACTTATTGTGAAATGTTTTTGTTCGAATATAAGTTACACTGTGAGCAGGAAAATGGGCAAAAATTAAATGTATGAGAAATTTTGTTCCGAATTTGTTTTATCATTACTTTTGTGATTAACACACATTAATTTGCTACCTGAAAACATGAAATGATTTTTTTTTACATTATTTCCCAAAGATTACTGCAAAAAAATGAGAAAAAGGATGAAAGAGAAAATGACGTTTGAATTTCGCGCCAAACCGTGTACTCTCCGTGGTCTTTTATTTTTTTTTTTGTTGTAAAATTTGCCAAAAATCAGAAAAAAATTTTGGTGCGATTTCGATGTGTGTATTCGTAAATCCCCCACCCAAGAGAATATTTTAAGCAACTTTCCCCAGAAATTTTTTGTCACACTCCTGAGCCGCACTCACCGAAACTGGCCCTTTTGATTCAAACTTGGTCGACTCTACGACAGAACGAATCATTTCAGCAGCCACCATAACTTTGTTATGTGTTCCAATTATAGCCAGTGATCTTTCCATGAGCTTCGGGTCATCATCGGGCAAAAACTGGATTTTGGTTCCAGTTTCTTCCGAAATCTTCCTAATGTTTTTTCCTTGCAAACCCATGATTGCACCGACGGAGGCGCGTGGTACTTTCACTTGCAGAGACATTGTGGAACCTCCATTCCCAGCCATAAAGAAAGCTGCCGGCTGTTCGTCTGTGCTTTCCAAAATTTCAGCAACTAGTTTCTTGGCTTTTTCCACTGACTTCACGTCCCCGGTTACTCGTAGCGGCTTGTCCATATCGGCAATGTTACTTTCTTGAATCAGCTGAATCTGACAGTTAGACCACGATCTCAGTTTTCTCATCGTCTCTCCTCCTTTTCCAATAACAGATCCACATTTATTGGCGGGAATGGGAATGTCAATCGTAATCTTCTCTTGTTGATTCTTTTGAAGAAATTCCTGCAGATGCGAAGGTAAACTCGACATCGGGACACCAGCCGCTGCCGCCGCTCGAATATTTCCCTTCGCGACTACTTCGCTAATGAGAGCCTTTGCTGCTTCGATATGTTCGCCGAAACCTTCGATTTCAACCATTCGGAATCCAGTCGTGGATCTTTCCGGGTCGACTTGCACGCGGCAGTTAGATTTCGAGGAAATTTGTTGTATTTCAGTTCCATTTCGGCCAATCACTGAAAAGATCACTGTTACATCAATTTTTGCGTCTCATTCTATTCATGTGAGTGAGATCTTTTTTATGGGGTTATTCTCGGAACCAGCAAAAAAAGCAAAAAATAGAAAAAACCAGCAAAAAATTCAGCGAAAATTCGGAGAATGCTCCGATTGGTCTGAAACTTTGAGAGATCATTTCAAAAATACTCTCGGACATTCCCTGAAAATTTCAGACCGAAATATTGATTTTAAAAAATATCGATTAAAATTTCTGAAAATTTTCAAAATCGATATTTTGGTCTGAAATTCCCAGGGAATGACCGGAAGTATTTTTTAAATGATTTCCCAAAGTTTCAGACCGATCGGAGCATTCTCCGAATCTTCGCTGAATTTTTCGCTTTTTTTGCTGGTTCCGAGAATAACCCCATTATAAATTGATTTTATTAAACTACGGCTATTTGGTTTTTTTTTTTCATTCGACTTGCGAAATGAGAACGAGAAAATTTCTCCCACTTATTTGTGCGCACAGTGATATTTGAAGAGAAGCAGACAAAACGGTGAATGCAGACTTGCGTTTTCATGGCGCAATTTGCCTTATTTATCGCATGTGAAAAAATACAAAACATTATCATTGTTTGCAACAATATTTCTCTTTTTTGAGGGTAAAAAAATTGGAACACGACGCTCCCACATCGCCAAACGAGCTACGATCGCCTTTTTTGGATTTGCTCGTTTTTCAATAAAAGTAAATCGATTCGCGTCGTGTCCCGCCCGTGTCGTGACGTGACGGAAAATCATGCTTAAAGTTTTTACAGAATTTTCAAAAAATTACCTAATCCAACGCAATTCTCGGGAATTGGGAAGACCACTTTGACGGTGGCAAGCACATTTGGCTCCATTGGATATACGTGGACTCGTGTTTCTGCTGGGCGTTTGGATGGCGGTTCGACGTCTTCGTCTGAAATGTAAAAATTGAAGTTCTGGTTTAAAAATTCTTATCATTTTTGCATGCAACCGCAAAACTTTGCGCTGATTTTAAGCAGTCCAAAAATTGCTGCTTTTGCCTAATTTTGCAAAAAAAAATTCTGAAACAAAACGCGCTAAAGTTGGCGAAAAAAACGAAACGATATATAAGAAAAAACGAAAAATTTCGTACACTCGTCGGATCCTTCTGGACTTCTTTCTCTTTTAATTGACAATTCAGGTTCGGAAGTCTCTTTTTTAGGCTCCAGACTGAATCTATCAGACAGCTGTTGCTGAGCAGGACTGTTTGAACGCTCTCTTGACGGCGATCGATGTTTCCGGTCGTCCTCCTCTTCTTCTTCTTCTTCTTCTTTTATTTTCCGCGAAGGAACCGGTGATGAAACTTGCTGAATAAAAGGTTGTTGTATAGTTAAAAATCGATATTCTACTATACTATTTTAGCGGATGAATTAATGAATGAATGAATGTATGTATTTGTGTGAATAAATGAAATAATAAATGCGAAAAACAGTTAGAAAACGGTAATAATTCGAATATTTTCTGCATTACAGAACTGATAAGTAATTGTAAAACGAAAGAGAAAATTGGCGAAATAAATTTATGCGAGAGGCAAAATGTCTATTGTTTGAATTATTTTGAAATTCAACTTTAAAACTAATTTTAAAAAATATAAAAATCAGTTACCTGGTCCATATAACTCATAGCAGACAGAATTAGATATCCGTAGAGATGGGAAGGAGCAATATGGATTGGAGAACTTGTACTTTGAGGAGGGGAAATAATTGTGTTGTACAGAACGTAGAGTGCGCTCATATCGCGCGGGTCTCGCAGCGCGCCGACAACGGTTGCACTCGTTTCGCGTGTGCGATTTATTTACGGGGAGAAAAGGGGAAGATTAGGGTGGTTTGCATTGTCTGCCCTGCACTAAATACATAATTAAGAATGATTTGCATCTCATCTCACCTCATCTCACCTCTTTTCATTTCATTTCATTTTCATTTTCATTTTTTGTGCGGGTTGTGCATTTTATCGAAAACGAACGAATTTATTGGTATTAATTTTTGGTGCTTAAAAGTTGAATACAAGAAAAACAACGTTAGGAAGAGAAAGAGAAAGAGAAAAAAAAGTTGGTCATGATAGGCAATGTTGATAAACAATGAAAATACACAAGTACAATACGAATGAAAAATATTTCGGAAACAGAACAGAAAGAATGGGAAAAGAAAAGAAAAGGTATGGTAAAAACGGAAACATTGAAGTCGCGATTATTTTTAACAATCACTATTTTTTAGGAAAATTATTATCGGTTCAATATTTTTGCCGGCTAAATACCGTATGCTCCCGCGCAAGTTTTATAATTGGGTTATTCACAAAACCGGAAAAAAGGAAGAAAACGGAAAAAAAACTTTAGGAAAAATTGGAGAATGCTACGAGTGACCTGAAATTTCGGGAAATGTTGGGAAAAGTTCTCCTGTACACGCTCACAAAATTTTGGACCAAAATATCGATTTTTAAAAACGATATTTTGGTCCAAAATGTTTTTTAGCATGTACAGGAGAATTTTTCCCAATATTTCCCAAAATTTCAGGTCAATCGGAGCATTCTCCGATTTTTCCCGAAATTTTTTCCGTTTTCTTCCTTTTTTCCGGTTTTGTGAATAACCCCCAAAATAGACGTAGATGTAAAGATACGACAAACCCGCTCACATTTTTGCACTGCGTTCACTTGAAAAACCAGAGGGGCGGAGTTTCGCCATTGCTTACTGTAGCCGGCAAGTATATTGAATTGGGGTGTGCTACGGTATAGAACTCGCACGGAATAAAACCGGCTGAAATGAAACTGTACTAAAAAAGCAACTGCACGAAATAGAATTCAGGGCCTCACAATGTATAACGAAATAATTCTTCGAGTTGTTCGAGCGGTTCTGGGTCGGTATAGCTCAATTTAAATGAAATGAATTCAGGCTGTTCTATTCCGCGCAGTTCTATTCCGTAGCACCCCCATTAAATTGATAATAGTTAAAGTAAGAATTCAATTTTGAAACAGTTTGTAAAATCACGAATTTCTCGTGGTCGATGTCCTTGACTGTTCGTAGCTCAGGTATCGCGAGTAAAACTTTTCTTATCGCTTTTGAAACCTTTTCAAACCTTTTCATGTAACAACTAAGAAATTCTCCAAAATGAATGAGGATGGCTTGAAAAGAATTGAAAATTTGTCTGTTCCAAAACACTGTATGCATCAATTTATATTCATTTTTCCATTGTCTGTGTCTTCTGGATCTGAATGAATGTGAGAAATTAGGAAAACAACTAATTTAGAAATCCACACACAAAACGATTCAACTGAATTAAAAGTTTTGTTGGCAGCTTTTTGAAGAGATGAGGTTAATAGAAAATTAGAAAATTAGGCAATTTCCCATTTTATCGTGGAGATGAAGCCTTTTTTCACTACAATGCTCCACATAATCTTACGATCACCTCAGTTTTTTGAGTTATCTCGAAAATACTATAATTTTATAAACGTATGTCAACATGAAACATGCGTCAAATTCAGTTGAAAAACAGATGAAGTTACTTTTTTTTCTTTGGGAAATTTCCGTGATTAGTGGAAATTTTTTTTAAATATTTGAAATGAAAAACAATTTCTTGTTTTGGCATATATTCTTGATTGTTTCACTGGAAAGTTCAATTATTTGATCATTGTTGTATTTTTATGTGGAAAGTACCATATTTAATCTATTTTCTCGGCATGCCGGCTAATTTTTCGGACCCTTCTGATTGGATGCCGGGCAATTATAGACAGTCGGTTTGTTTTTCGTAGTCTACTTTAACAGAAAAACAACTAAAAACAGAACTTCAAAAATAGGCAAAATCTGGTGTTTAATAAAAGAAAATATGCCCGAAAAAAATAAAACATTGGGAAAAAAAGCTATAACCCTTCAAGCAGGAAAAAGTAATACTTTTCTTCTGAAAATGTTTGACCATGCCGGCCTATTAGAGGCTGCCGGGAAATGAGAGTAAATATGGTATGTTTTTTTTAATGGAAACTGTTTTCAAATACAACTTTTGAAAAAAAAAATAATTAAATGGGCATTTGTATTGCAAAATATTTAGAACCCCTGTTCCCATTTCCGGTCAGTAATGTCATTCTAACATTTTTCTTAGTTACCGTAAACTATATTAGAGCGGCATGCCGTTTTGTTCACAGAAACTACAGTCTTTCTCACGGACACTCATTGATGGCCTGGACAGCTGATCACTTTGCGGACATCCTGTTAATTCTCCAACTAAATTGGGATCCCTCTCCAGGTGCAAAGTCACCGAAGTCAGAGCTCAGCGCTCAATTAAAAAAAATTAAGAATTGCAGTGGACGTCTACCATTTGTATTTTATTTTTTATTTATTCACGGGTTGAAAAAAGAAAGAGAATTGGTACAATGAATAAATAAAGTATTTGTATTTGTATTTGTTTATTGATTGAAGGGCAGCTGCCACTTATTCATCAGAACATATATAAATAACAAACTATTACACACGTATGAGAAACGATATGATGGAAGATTTAGAAACAAACAAAAGAAGTTAAAAAGATGTTAGGAAAATATATGTAGACAAAAAAAAATTAGAAGTTATGAAAATGGAGTAGAAGAAAATTATTTAGGTTGAGATTCTGTAGCCTGTTTTTAAAAGCAGTAGAAGAAAATTTGACCGGGAACGTTTTCACAGGCAGGGAATTCCAGCACCGAATAATACGATTTGACAAAAATTGAGATCCTATCCTTGTAGCACCAGTTAATTGACAGCGAATATAGTAATCATGCCTTCTTAGAGGTAATAAATTTGCCATTGAGATAAACAGATCGTGACCAATATTGAATTCTTTTGACACCAGCCATTTGTAAATGAATACCAGATCTGCCATTAGTCTTCGTCGTTCTAGTGTCTCAAGGTTGTTTTGCTCCAGAGCTTCGAAGTACGAATTGTAAACTATCCCAAACTTTTTGTAGCAACGATAGATAAAGGACTTCTGGAGTGATTCAATTGTTTTTACTAGTTCTTTCGAAATTGGCGAGAATACCACCGATCCATATTCCAGTATTGGGCGGACATAAATCACATAGCATTTGATAAACACATCAATAGTAGACAGCCGGAGAATGTTGAACAATATGTTGATCCTTTGATGAGCTTTCCTTACCATCAGACTTATGTGCGATTTGAATGATAAATTGTTCGAAAAAATTACTCCAAGGTCCCGAATTTCAGTGGTTCTTTGAAGATTGAATTTTCCAATCATAAGAGGAAAAAATGACGCAGAATTCTTCTTGCTATAATTGAAAGTTATAAATTCGCACTTGTTTGGAGCTACATCCATTTGCCAGGTCCTACACCAGTTTGATATTCTGTCCAAATCCCTTTGTAGCGCGGCCGGATCCGTTGAAAATATTTTGAGGTCGTCAGCGTACAAAAGCGTATCGCACTCAAGGCTGTCACCAATGTCATTCACATATAGAAGGAAGAGCACAGGTCCGAGAACTGAACCCTGAGGTACACCAGATTTCACTACCATACGTGGAGAAAAAACCTCGTTGAGCACTACAGATTGATGGCGATCCGTCAAAAATGATGACAGCCAGTTGAGAAGACGTCCACATATTCCGTAGGATTCCATTTTGATTTGAAGCTTGGGAAGGGAGACGGTGTCAAAAGCTTTTCGGAAGTCGACATATACCGAAGACATGTCTTTCTTCTTCTCCATATTAGACTGTATACAGCTGATGTAGTGCAGAAGTTGAGCTTCTGTTCCCCTGCGTGGGCGAAATCCGTACTGAGCATTTGATAACAGCTTGTTGCCATAGATGTGTTTCATCATTTCCTTTCGAATCATCCGTTCCATGGTCTTGCATATTGTCGAAGTAAGGGAGATAGGTCGATAGTTATTGGCATCCGAGCGAGATCCTTTTTTGAACAGTGGCTTGACGATTGCGGTTTTCCATAAATCAGGTAGAACTCCAGTATGCATAGATGTGTTGAAAATTATCGAGAGTGGTAGAGCGATTGCCGTGCAAATCTTTTTGAGGAAGATCGCAGGTATTTCATCTGGTGACGTGTTAACTTTGGGAGTCAGTTTGGAGAGCTCAAGTTCAACAGCATACGGTTCAAAAATAATTTCGCTTAGATGAGCTGATGTAAGTTACTCAACATCACCCAAGGATTCATCAATAATAATCGAAAACACGGTCTAGTTGCAAAATTAGTTTGAGCTGAATTACAATTACAATATAGTGAAAAGAGAACAGTAAAACAAATTGAGCATTGAATAAAAGGTACGATATGCACAATTGTATGTACAATGGGGAGGATAAAAACATTTACATTAAGAAAAAACAAAAAAGTATTAAATGAACGTGTTTCAAATCAAATAATTAAAATTGTTTACATTGAGAATGGTTGAAAATTCAACTGGGGATGCAACGGTTGAACAACTCCTGAAAAGAGAGTTCCAGATGGGTTGGCGAAGATGTCATTTTTCTGGAACGATTGAGATTGATCGGATATTCTATAAAAATTCTTGTATTGTCAAAGAATGGAAAAATCCGTTAAATCATTTTGAATTTCAAAATCCGAAAAAAAAAAACATTCAAGTGAATTTACGATTTAAAAATGTTTCCAACCCTGGCAGAGGCTACCAATCCCAACTATTATTGTTTTAAAATATTTGTCACCTGGCGAGAGGCGCGAATTCAATAAATAGGCTCAGCCTCCTCGCCGAAATATTTTTGCAATTCTGCGCGCTTCAATTTGCAAGTGCGCGCGATTTTCTGCGTCGAATTTTTGTCCAGTGCCTTTCAATTTCTCCTGGAAACCTGTATAAAAATTGTTATTTTGAAGCGAATTTGGCAACTCTTGATTTAAAGTGAGTTTTTGATTTTCTTAATTGGATATTTGTTAATAAAGTAACGGAAATTCAACGCATAAAATCGCGCGCACCGCGATTACGAATTGGCGCGCGCAAAGTTGCAAAAATATTTCGGCGAGGAGGCGGAGCCTATTTTTTGAATTCGCGCCTCTCGCCAGGTGACAAATTTTTTAAAACAATAATATATTAATAGAGCGCGGTTGTCTCGTACGATTTATAACATGATCATGATCATGAAAATCAAATAATTGGTTAGAATCGGACTCTGATTTTTCAAGCGTGTGAACGGGCTCTTTCGATTGTATTAAGATGAGGGAAAATGCGCCAAAACGTGTTTGAATAAGAGCTTTTCAATTCGAAGGTGAGCATTTCTCATTTCAACTTTCACCGTCATTTTTATCATTGTTTGTCTGTTGGTGGTCTGTCTGGATGGACCAGTCTGGTTTTTGTGGGAATTTTGAGTCAGCGAAAACAGGAGAAGCCTCATCTAGGTTGGCCAATTCAGTGCTATACAGTTCTTTCCAGTGTCACGCACTTTCTCCCATTTTATTCATCCCTGCATTCATTTCTTTTTGCCGTGCTTGTTACGAGTAATTGGAGGGAATAGGGAAAGGAGGCGGACGCGAAATTTGACTAATAATTCAACGCTAAGGTGACAATTCCGGTGACGGCGGGGGCGGGATGGAAATGGTGGAAGTAATATGCGTTCGGTCGCAGATTTGTCATTACCGACACTCTTCGAGGCCCATCTTTTAGCACGCAAGAAATGCATTTCGGACATACACACATACCACTGCGGCTTTTTTTGCCTTGTTTTTCTGTCCTTTTATTTCTGGTGTCAAGCTAATTTTTCGGTGTTTCATATTTTAAAATGCGTATTTTTTTTTTCATTTTCCTTTTTTAAAAATCGAATTGCCCAAGACAGTTGATGTTCAAGTTTTAAAGAATTTTAAAATGTTTCCCCAAAATAGTTTTCCTGTTCTCAGATTTTTTTGACCTTAAAAATATCACATGTTAGAAAAAAAAAGAGAAAGAAAAACATTAAAAACAATTTATCTATCAAAACATTTCATTGATGTCTTAAATCTCTCCAAACTATATATTTGCTCCGAGCCAACAGTTTTTATCATTTTGTTTATTCCAATCGTAGACGTTATTATTTTGGATGAATGACTGAGCAAGCTAGGGCCTGCATTAAATGATATTTTCTCTCCCAAGCCTTTTTTTTTGCCTCTCTCCTGTTCAAATATACTGCCAAAACAAACCGAATCGTATGCACCAATCCGTACATGGGAACTCTGTTCATTCATGTTGGCCCATACTGCCACATTCAAGAGGGTATTAAGGTAAACACTCTGGGTGCGACTGGGGGTTTTGTTTTGTTCTTTTAATCTATATAATCTGGCATGGGGTTTTTTTTGTTTTATTTTTAAAAAGTTTTATTACTAAATCAATTCAATGTATTCAATATAGTATTTCCTCCAGCCTTGTGAGTTTCTAGAAAAGAATAAAAAGTTAACAAGTATTTACATGTTAAAATTCTTATCTTACTGTTAGAATTTTACATATTTATATATATGTATGCACCTCTTCTTCCTCTTGTTCAAATTTTGCGAAAAGTCAACATAACCCACAAAGGTGTTGTGTGCTTGAAACTTTCCGCCTTTTCATGCCAGCTCTCATCAGCGTTTGAAGTTGCCCGGGCACATTTCTCATTCCTCCATCCTCACTTTTATGAATAATTCCGTCCTTCCTGTTTTGTAATACGTAAAATAAAATGAAATAAAATAAAATAAAAGGAGAGGAATGAAAAGAAAAGAAATCAAAAACACAAACATGACTCAATTCTGTCAAACTTTTCAGTTTATTTATTTATTTTTGATTCCACTATAAAGGAGGGCTAACAGTGATGTGAAATAAAACATCTCAAATTCATTATATAAAGCCTTTTCCTTCTGGTGCCTTTTCTTTGTTTTCTTATTTCCTAAAAAGATAAACATCTTCTCAGAAGGTATGAGGTCATTGCGGAATAAACGTGGTGGGTGGGGAAAAAAAGAAGGAGAAGGCGTAGGAAAATGAAAATAAAATGCAATTAAAACAAAAACAAAAATATAAATTAAAATGAAACAAAACCATTTCGAGAGAGACTTAGCAAATTGTTCTTCCTTGTATTCGACGGAAGCGGTAACTCAATTAGGAATAAAGCGCGATATTTCTTGTTATTTCCTTCCGGTCCTCTCTTTTTTATTTCCTTTTATTCGTTCCGCGTCGTGTTTCGTTTCGTTTCTTCCTTTTCCGAAAATGAAACTCCTTGATGCTTTCTTTCCGGTTTTTTTATAACATAATTTCACAAAAATCTTTTTTGCTGGATTTCTGTCTACTTTTCCTTAATTTCTCGATATTTTGTCTACATTTTCAGATGAAAATAATCGCAGAGGAACCAGATGGGAATCCAATGGAAACGTGGAGGGAAGCGGTGTGTCCCACCAAAAAACGTGTCAAAGAAGACCTTCCACCCATTTGTCATGGTTGGCTTATCGTTTGCGGTAAGTGTACTCTCATCCTGTTTTTCATTCAGTTTTCAGTTTTTCTCTTATTCTTATTCATTCACACTACATGTTCTCGCTTTCTGTTTGGCTGTGACTTTTAGTATGTTCATATAGCTTTCGGATGTGGTTTTATGTACAATATTTACTATCGTTGATCGCTCGTACACATGGTTGATGAAAGGCTTTAAGTTATTTGTGTGTTAACAATTTGGCATTGGTATCTTTATACCCACTTGCATGGCAATCTACTACCTAATTGATATCCAAAAAACAAGCTCCGAGCTTGGTAAAGTGCATAATTTAATTAAAGTTCTGCATAAATTTTTTTACAAGCTTCACTGCGTATTTGAAACTACGTTTTTGGAAAAAAAATTTAAGCGACTTTTCTCACGTCCCTGCGTCTCCATTTTTGTACGCGTTCATCTAAACTTGGCAAAACTCCACTGTGGAGACGCAGAGAAATGCGACAGGGCGCATTTGAATTTTCGTAGTGTCTTGCACGCCGTGAGCTTTGAGATTTAGGGCTGCTTTTTCTTATTCAGCACACTTTTATTTTAAAGTATATGAGAAAAATCTGCTGTAAACATTTTTATACAAGCCTGATCTGGCGCCTATCGGCGCAGTGACAGGAAAATAGTTGAACGTGAAAACCGAGTGAATTTGACCCTGACCCTTCAGAGCGAACAGACGGACATACTTGAATAGCGTAATATATATAAGAAAGATTGGCAAAATCTTCTTGAAAACTAAAACAAATTGACTGAAATACTCATCCTTTAGGATAGTTACTTCAAAAAGCCAGATGTGAGTTTTCAAGCGCAAATAACACATTTTCGCGAAACTTTTAAACACCTGATTGAAAACACTATTGTCGGCCCGCCAAGATGATCAAACGCGCTGCGCTGAACTCAAAGCTATGCGATTTTCATTTGGGTCTCTAAATTATTTAATTTCACGTAGAAATTCAACGCGAAATGAAATAATTTGAGAACCAAAATGAAAATCGCATAGCGTTGAGTTCAGCGGGGCGCGTTTGACCATTTTGGTGAGCCGATAATACTTAAAAACAAGAAAAGAAAGTTCAAAAGATTCACAAAAACTACAATTAAAAAAAAACGAAAAGAAAAAAAAGCTTTCACTTCATCCGATTGCCGTCGTATGTATCTGACTAATATAATGACGATCAGTTCGTGTCTATTGAGTTTTCGTATTACTACTGCGACACCTCTAGAACATGTGAAATGCAGTGGATGCATAGAGTGTCCGTATTTAAATTCTATCGCTCATTTATGCATATTGGGCTCTAGATACATAATAAAACCTCGTCGTTCAATTTGCGTTCACTCATTTTACTAATTCAGCCAAAAAGGTCACGAATTTTGAGAGTGCCGTTACAAGAAAAAATTAGTAAGACAATGGGAAAAAAGCAGCGACGTAATCTCTGTTTCAGGTTTTTTGTCTACATATATATTCTTTCTTTCAATGCGAAAAATTAATGAAAAGTTATTATATAGAGTCCAATGGACCATATGGATGACATGATTTAAGTACGGAAACTATATGCATCCACCGTGTGTGTAACAATTCTAATTTAATTAATTATTGAGTTGTTCAAATTTTGAAACTGCTTCAAAATATGCATGTAAAAGTTAACAAAGCAAAGTTAAAACAGAAAAGAAAATAATTTACCGTATTTCCTCTAATTCTAACCTCTCCTTCAATTGTTCTTATATTAGAGGTGCGCTCATATTAGAGGAAATACGGTAGTTCCAAATTTATCTTTCTGCAATGATCTCATCTCAATTTCAATTGCCAATTTTTTACACATTCACACTTTCTCTAATCGAATTAACGCACAGGACATTTACATGTTTCTTTCTCTTCCTTTTTTCTTCAAAAACTGCCATTCGGTTGATCTTCCGGTCCTCGCTCCGATAGGTATCTGTTTGCCGTGCGAATAACAGTCATAAGTCAGAACCTTGGTGTGAACTGAACACACAAAGGTATTATATCAGCTCGTTTTCTGAGTGGGCTTTACATTATGTGCAACATCCTTTAAAAGTTCAAGTTTTTTTTTTCGAAAATGCAAAACGCAACATTTTGTGTTTTGGTCTTTTTTTTCTTTGCTACTGCTCAATTCCACATATATTAAATCGATTTATAAACTTTCTAGTTTCCTTCTTAAAAGTTCATACTTATTAGTTCAACATCCTGCTGTCTGTTTGTTTTTTTTAGCCTGGATGACCATAAAACCATAATTTGCCGTTTCACTTTCTAGATGAGTTTTACGACATTTCACTCCACTTTCTTTCCACACTCCAGCAAGCCTCTAAGTATGTACCTGGCCCTTAATCTTAATATTCGAGTCATAAACCAAAAAAAAACCAACGACTGCTTGTCTGTTCGGATTTTCCAATTCTTTATGACCTCTTGTTTGACTTTATTTAAAAAAAACATGGTATCTAGAGTAGATATTTCATTTCACACTTCCTTTTCTTTTCTTTTTTCCCATATCTCCTTCTTTTTTTTTAAATGTCTTATTTACTTTTCACAGTGAAATTTTTGACAAGTTGAAGTTGGGCTAGGCTTACTATTAGACTGAAGCAATTATTATAACATACGGCGAGTTGAATTAATACAAACATATACATTGCGGAGATTCGAATCCTTCTCAGATCCAAATCTATTTATACGTGTGAATGTGGTTAGAATAAAATAAAATAAACAAAAGAAAAGAAAAGAGAAACGAAAGAAGACGGCGAGTTTGCCCGCCTTGGAAGGTACTAGTTCTTGCTTCAAAAGTGACCTTCCCAGTTTCTTATTTTATGAACTATTTTGAGTTATATGGATATCAAAACGGACAAGTCCAATTTAGCACATAAAGTTGATGTGTTTGACCCCTAGATAAACTTCGAATGCAGTTCGCTCCCAACGTTGCACTTTGCAAGGGAATGTACATATCTTCTAGTCCCCCGGTCGTCTTTTATTTGATTTAGCACCTTTCGTCGCATAAATATTAATATCCTTCCATCCAGTGGAATAAGACAATTTGATATCTCTTTTATTCATATGTCGGGCAGTTAGTTGGTAGATGATCGGCCAGCTCACGCACCATCCTTGTCCACTTCAAATGTACATTTTTGCACACTATGTTCTCATTTTCCTTTTCTATCCTTTTATTCTTATTACTATTATTATTTTGTCACTTTTTACTTTCCTTTCCTTTCATTTCATTTCATCGAATTAAAAAAAAAACAACGTTGAAATGGAGATAATTGTTCCAAAAGTGGGTCTTCTTTCGGGAAAATGGTGCCAACCTTGAAGTCACTTTCCTCTTTTCCTTACCCCTCTAATTGTCAATTCCACTTGAAACGATGATTTTGTGCGGGGGGAAATCATCGCTCAATCATAAGTTGATGCCGACCCACTTCTCAATTGCTTTTTTTTTTCTCACCATTTTTTCCTCAGTTTTTTTTGTTGTAGCTTGAATCATACGTCATTGATACTATAGATTTTTCAGCTTTGTAAAAATGTATTTTTTGAATCATACATATTGTACAGTTTTCAGAAGGCAATCCAGAAAGAATGATAAACCAAGAAGTCAAACTTCCATGGCACGCGGGTTACTGTGTTTTTGATCCAAGGCAAGGCACAATGAGCTGTTACAAACAGGAGTACATTCCATATCTTGCGGTAAGTTTAGCATGTTTTATTTCCGTGCTTATTTCATTTCAAAGCAGCAGGAAAAACCCCACTAGTCATTGTTTAATTAGTAATTGAAAATAAAGAATAGTTTGTAAATAAATACAAAATGGTCTTTTGGACTTGGCGATCCTACATTTGGAGAATTTTCTGCTTACTATTAGAAAAATTAAATTCTGGGGAAAAATACGAACTCCAAAAGACAATGGTTTGTTGGAGCACATAAGCTAACTAGACTTGGAAAAACGTGCGATGTAGCGTGTTCGACCTGTATGTGTTGCTTCAAATGTGAATTTTAGACAGGTCATTCTCACTTTCCTTTGCGACTAAAATTTAAACCATCAAACGTTTTTTTTTTTTGGATCAGAGCCGTCAAAAAGACCGCCAAGTAGTGTTTAATATGGTGCCAAAAAAAAAGGAGAAAGAGTGTGTAAATATCAGTTTAATTAATGTACATACATTCGAAAATACGAAAAAAATTTTAACTCAAAGTTAAAAGCATGGTTTTTGTCTAATCTGGGTGGGATTAGCTTATTAATTTGCCTCGAAATCATTTAAATTATGTTTGTAATAAACATCTGATACAGCAGGTCTCCTATACATAGTTAGAAAAAAACCGTCCACTATCAGTGAGCCGTTTTGAAATTGAAATCGGCCATTTAACTGACCCCAATTTTACCTAATTAGTCTACTAGTAATAGACAATACTCGTATGATACTGGGAATCTCTTTCATTATACTCAAACCACTTTCAATGACCAGAAAAGCTTGAGTTTTTACAAGTTAAAACTATATTATCAATTTTCCCTTCCGCCAGTACTATTGTCATTCCTACCGTACCAATAACCATTACTTCTTTAACTACCCACTCAATTATCCGTACTCCTTTTCAGAATCGTATGATTCATCGCAATAACACAGTACGTTTGGATGGCGGAAGAGTGGCGTTTGCAAAGCACTGGGGTAAGTTAGTACGGCACACATTTTTGTATTTTGTAGGTGAGAAACGTGAGAAAGCAAACAGGGAATGTCTGTAGAGAAGTAGAATGTACAGTTAAAAAAATTAAAACTTGGCAGAAACTCTAACATTTTAGGCCTTCTACCGGACCATCGCGGGGTCCCATTGACAGGATCTCACACAATTGCCAGATCTTACACTCGAACACCCAAAGAACGAATACCTACCAAAGAACGATTTTTCAGTATCTCAAGAATCCCCAGCCGATTTACAAAATACTCTACAATCCGCGCTCTTCCGGCGGAATATCTAGGTTAGTTCAAAGATGAAAAGAGCAATTAATTGTTTTGAAAGAAAGAGCAGCGGGAGGGTAAAAATAAAACAAGCATAATGACATGACATGAACTTTCGTACACTATTTGCCTGTGCCGATCTGTGTACAGTGCTCGAATGCTCTCGTGCCCACCCGAAAGGCTACAATTGCGTGAGAGCTACCGATTTGTCACCTTTTACCTGGCGTGTGACCTTTTTTACGCTTTGTGGAACTTTTAATTGTTTTGAGAACGGAAGTGAGTGAGAATCTCCGCATTGCATTCTTTGGATGTAGGATAATTTGTTTTTGATTCAGCATGTTTTTGTTTTTTTGTTTTTTTTTTTCATTAAAACTGAGGAAAAGTAGTGTTCCGTTTTGCGAAATTGAATGAATCAGAAGTTGTATGTATGTATGTCCAATCTGTGATTCAAAAACTTTAAACAAACATAAATAATGACTATGATTCTAGGATGAAAAGACAATCACGGAAGGTATGTATGTAGGTAAGAGAACTTGACAAATAAACAAGAAAAAACCCTTGCTTTTAGTTTTTAGTGAACAAATTAAAATTACGGTTTAGTTGGCTCCTAACTAATCTTAAATACAAAGAAAGAGTTACCCGAAAAACGCAAAACCGATCGCATTGTCTCAATGATTCGTCTCGCGACTATCGTAGTTTTTTGTGCGTATTAAACCACCCGTGGCTTTCGGATTATTCTTAAAGTGACATGTGGTGTTGTTGTTCCCTACCGAACTCACTCCTTTTTTGTCCCGACTTTTCACAAATGTGTTGTTCTTGGGCTGCTGCTGCTGGTGCTCGGTGAGCATACATTCTCAAGGTGTTGTATGTCGGTCGTCCACCCTTGACTCTGACTCTCGCGAGGATTTTCAATTTTTGCGTCTCCTCTTGTATACCTCCCACACATTTTTGTGCTCCGGCGACACAGTGAGCAGATCCTTTTTTTCTAGATTTAGATCTTGTATTAGATTTCACCACTTTTTGTGTTGTTGTGATATGTATGTTGACTCATAAGTCCTTCAGTTTTGTGTGGTAGTCATCAGGCACCTTGCGACTGAAAATGTGGTCGAGAGGACCGGTCTAGTCAAAATTACGTGGTGATTATTAGTGGTAGTTCTAAGTTTTATTTTGTGAAAGTTACTAGCCTTGTTACATTTTTGAATGAAAACTGTGGTTTTTCATTTAAATGCCAGAAAAAATTCCAAAAGTTGTTGCAAAATGACCATAAAAAATGAAACAAAAAAAATGATTTTGAAAAACTGTCAATTAAACTTTCATATGCATTACATGAATATTTCAGTTCAATTTTTTGAGCATCTCCCAATTTTTTACTTTTTTTTAATGAATCATTTTATGGCAATCGGCTACTTTTATTACATTTCAAAAAAAAAAAAGAAGTTAATTTCTAGTTCAACTGCACTATAACAATTTGAAAATATGTACATATAATTTTTGAACAAAAAAATGTCAAAAAACCATGTTGTTTGAGATAACCTGTTGCCGGTAAACAATCCGTCGATGCCATCCATTTTATGACCCCTCTCTCATCCTTTTTTGACATTTCAACCAAGTTTTTGTCTGTTTTTCTCTCAGTTCTGTTTTGCCTACCTACATAATAATCGTTCCGTCTTCAACTCGTATTGAATTTGCCTATTTTGCAGCGAGAAAGGAAAAGTTAAAAAGAAAGGAATACGAAAGAGAAAACTTGCGTTTTTTTTTTCTTCGTCCGCCTGTATTCATTCCTTTCTACAAATCTATTGTTCAATCCGGCAACCACACAGTTTTCTTTTTGAAAAAAAAAGAAAAAAAAAAAAGAAACCAACAAGATTCAATCAATCCAGAACGCTGTTCGTTTTGGTTCTGTCCAATTGCGCAAGCGGCCAGCCAGCCAGCCATCGGTCCGTCCGTCTGCCCACCCACCCGCCTGCCCGCCCGCCCGGCTTCCAGTAAAGAAATAGAGAAAGAGAAGGAAAAGAGAAGAAGCTGGTCATTCAAATTGTGATAGGACGGGTTATTAACGCCATTCAGAGAAGCGATAAGCAAGGCAAAAGACGAAGGCGGCAGCAGAGGAGAGAAGAACATCCAAAAGTAATCGTGGGCAGCAGACAAAAGTGAAGGGACGGTTAGCAGCAACTGGCGAAGAAAGAACACCCTCTATCGGTTTTACCCTTACCTATAGCCAGCCTCTCATTCTCCTTTCCTTGTCTCATCGCACCCTGCAAAACTTCAAAACCCATCCCCTCCACCACCGCCACCACAACGTCGTCAAGTTTGAAGCCACGGAGCCCGATCGAGCGCCGAGTGTCGGCATCCTCGCACAGCTCGACGGGCTCAATAAATCGTGGAATTTATCCGAATGCATTGCACCATTTGTTGCTCGCCAACAAGAAACGGAGCAAAACGATCGCATGTGCCAACCCATCGACGCCACGAACGTCGAGCTACAGTAGTAGCGCCCAGTCATCAGTGCCGCTGTATGTGAACACGGCGGAGCTTTTACCAAAAACCGAAAAACGAGTGTCGTTCAAGGATCTCGACATTAGCGGCCACCTACCGGCCGCCGGCCAACAATTGTCTTCTTCCTCGCACCTCCTCAAGACCGGCGGAGGATTGCATGCACGAAAGTTGCATCGGTGTGACACGGGCGACATGCGATTATTGGAGAGGTGAGTGAGCCATTTTGTTTTATTTTATTGTCATTGTTCGGGTTGAAAGTGGTAGTGTTTCTAAATTTTCAACAACAAAAAAATTAAATGCATAGGTTGAAAACTTATCAATAGGCTTCAAATCAAACTACATAGTCTTTAAAAAAAGGAGATTATGTACATATTTTTTTTCAACCGTTTTTCTTTCAATTTTTTCCCATAGCCTATCAAATGTGAAAAAAAACATATCAAAAACAAAACAAAACAAAAAACTTAATCTTTCCCAGGTGTGTGGGTGTGAAAGTGATTTCGAATTAACTCAAATTAGTCGTGGATTTTTTTTCCTAAACTTCTTCACCTTCTTCACACATGGCTGATCCGGAATAGTGGAAGAATAACGTTTTCCTCACTGATTCGCTCATTTATTCCTTCATTCATTCATTCAATCGTTCATTCATTCTTTCATTCTTTCATTCGTTCACTTATCTCTTTCTGGAATCATAATCTTGAAGTGAAAAACGTAAAAAAGGTAATTTTTTCAATTTTTTTTACAGTTTTTAACCAAAATTAGAAACAAACACGTGCTGTACAAAATTAGCTTATTTTTGTCTTGAATGAAAACACAGATACCTATGGCAATTACGATCAAACTTAAATTGGATTGAATTGATTTGAATTGAGATGCAAATTAATAGTTTCTCTGTCACTGCAATAGTTAGTTCCAAACCATTAATCTCGAAAATTTGTCATTTTCTAAATTGATGCAAAATAATTGTTTTTTTTTTGATGTTTAGCCACCCTCTCTTGCGCTTTTTCTTTTCCTTGTGTCATAGCCTGTTCGAGGATTTTTTCAAGAACTTTGTCAACATATTAGCAAGTCTAGGATGAGTAACACTACCACTTCACCCGCAGTATACCTTTCTATTTTACTTTTTTTGTTGGTGAAATCCTCAATTTCAGGTATTTATCTCGTGAAAACATGAGCACTCCTTCGCCAATTCCATCAGAACCATATTCTCCAAGGCATGTGCATTTTGCACAGAATCAACCACAACTACAACAACATCAATCACGTCGACCGTTCCAACGAAATGAGAGCTCAAGCTTTCGTAAACGACTAAGCAAGAGTTGTGACCAATTGAATGATCATAACTTTAGCCCGCGCTTACCGCCAATCAGGAGAAGACCCACAAAACATATCCCATCGGCTTTAACTTTGGTGATTCACGGTATGTTTAAATTACCGGCTGGAACAAAAGAACATTTCTTTTTCATTCCTTTTGTTTTCTTTTTCTTTTTTTTTGAGTGGCTCTCTTTTTTTTCTGATAAGCTTAAGCTAAAACATATGTGAAGTGGCTAAGTCAAGCTAAAAAAAACCTACCGCCGGCCTGGTCTTTTGCTTTGCGTTCTCCGAATTCCGTCTGCGCGCTGGGATTAGATTTAATGACCAAGAGGTTTTTTTGGACTGTGTTTTTTTGCGCAATATATGTAGAGGGGACTAGACTTTCAAAAACAGTAAAACGGGTAAAGCGAAAAGATGAGGAACTACGATGGTCAACTTTTTTCTTCCTAATCGAACGGCTAATTTGCTGATCTGATTTTGCTAGCCGCTAAGATGATTTGTTGTGTAACAACGTTATTTACAAGATACATTATCTTTCTTATATATAAAAACCCAGATCGGGATGTCTGTGCGCGTCCGCACTTGCTTTTTTGCAAGAAAATGCAGTGGACAAAACACGAACCAAGGGACATTAGGATTTGTATTCAAGCGCTCTACCAACTGAGCCACAGAGGACAGAAATCTTTCCAAAACAGTGCGTATAAATGAATGAGGAAAAGTGGAACGTAAAAAAATAAAATGTGGCGACAAAGTCGCCAATAGGCTGCGTCAGCAGCCGCGCAGGACTGCGCAGCAGGCTTGTGTACATATATGTTGGTAGGCACTTGCGCTCTACCGATGACGCATTGGGTTTTCTTCAAGTGAAAATGACGTTTGCAAAGTTAAAAATGAAACATCGTGAAACATTGATATCGGTAGAGCGAAAATTCAATAGCCCCACAATCATGAACGTGGTGCAACAAAGGAAGACAATTTGTAGCGTAAGAAAATTTGGAGCGTCCATAATTTATCCATTATCAGGTGTCTTTCCTTTCGTTTTCACCGCCAAAACTTCAAAGGGAAAAGGTGTAATTAAAATCCACCCCCCCCCCCCCCCCCCCCCTCAATCGTATTTTTCGTGTGCCTGTTCGCGTTTTTAACGAGTTTCGGATAATCAAAAAAATGGACGTGGGGGCGAGTAAATGGGTATTGGCTTTTATCTTTTTGTTGATAGAGAAGGGGAAGAGGAGATTTGAAAGTAGTAAAAAAGGTTGAGTAGGTCGCTTGACTTTGGAATGTCTTGGTATTTTATATCTTGTACAAAATGTTGAAATGACGTGTCTTTCATTTATTTATTTTTTTCTTACAAGCATGTAGTTTTATTTTTACTCTAAGCCTTGGCTCTTTTCAATACTTCCCACGGCGTGAAGAAAGCAAAATTCAAAATTTATGTCAACTTGAAGTTGATGCCAACGCGCCCTAACTACTTCCAAAATCCTTTCTTTCTTCCATTCTCGCCGCGCTATTATTTGACTTTTCCTCCTAGAACAAACGAATTGCCGTAGCCATACATATCAGTGAGGAAAGAGGTGTGGTGCTAGAGTGAAAAGTGAGAATGGAAAAGTGTGTTTGAGCTGGTGAACAGTGCCGGTTATCGTGTGAATGATTCAGAATCTTCGTGTGTATTTGAATAGAAATATTGGGCAATTATTGACCAATATTTTTTTCTGTTCGTTTTCTTCTAAATTTTGAATAAATAAGCATATACATTCTTGCAAACAACTTCCAATTCAACTGTTTATGTGCCACCCTTTGCATCTCCTTCGTACTAATCAGGATGAACCTTGGAAATCCTTCTTTGTGCTGCTCTTCTTTTATTTTCCATCTTGCTTCTCTCTCTCTCTCTCTCTCTCTCTCTCTCTCTCTCTCTCTCTCTCTCTCTCTCTCTCTCTCTCTCTCTCTCTCTCTCTCTCTCTCTCTCTCTCTCTCTCTCTCTCTCTCTCTCTCTCTCTTTCTTTTCATCCTTAACTAACTAACTAACTAACAACTCAACCCATTCTCTTTCACGTTTCCTTGGTAAGGCACAAAATAGTCGTCATTAACATTAACCCGCGAAAACTCGCCATCTTGCGCACAGTTGTATGTAACTCGAGCTCATTTCCTTCATGCCTTCCTTCCTTCCTTCCTTCTTCCAATTCTTTGTCTCCTTCTGCCAACATATGCAATCTGTCATCATTCATTTGTCACACCAAACACGCACTCGCGCACAGAATCCCTCTCCCGGTTCATCGGGTGCCACTCTTTCGTTTGGTTTCGTTTGGTTTGGTTTTCTTCAGTTTCTTTCTACTTTTCCTTACCGTTTTTCTGCCTGTTAGCTTTTATTTTTTTTTCTTCCTCTTTCTATCTCCTTCTCTCCTTCTCTCTATCCGCAATTAGCCACACATGACTGAAAATGAAACCGAAACCGAAACCGAATCCAAAACCGAAAATCGGCGAACGGCGAACGGCGATCATCATCATCCTCACTGCCATCGTAGGAACGAACGCGAAGAAGGAAAAGATCATTTTCGTTCACTCCGAAGTGCTTGCTTTTGTGGTTCATTTTCTATACCATTTTGTTCGGTTCCTAATTCATTTTTTTTCCCGTTACAGCTCATACCATTATTATTATTGTAATTACTTTTGGTGGCACTGGAAACAGTAATTTAGAGTGGTTTTATGTACTTTTGAGGTTGAGGATACTGTATTTTTGGCATTCACATGAACACACGCAATTTTCACATTTTTGCTGTAGTTTTAAATATTAAAAAAAAAGAACTGTACTTTAAAGTTAGAACAATTTTAATTTTAACCACGATCAAAATTTAACATCTGGAGCTCGTACAAGCCCCGGACCTTTTTTCAGAATTCCTATGGGGTGTATTGTAATTTAATTGACAGTTTCAACTCATTTCATTATTTTTCATTGCTTCCAACATCTGTCAATTTTAATTTTCAATTCAATTTTCCCGTCCTTGGGGTTCCCGAAAAGCAGGTGGTATTGGTTACCGGTCTACTCACTCGTGTTTCTACGAATTTACGAACGGACGGTTGGACGGGACGGGCCGGACCGAACCGAACCGCGGCTGGCTCAATTACTTTCGTTTTATGACCCTATCAAGCAACATGCGTGTGCGGTCGAAGGGTGGTGTTCTTGGTTTTGTCACTCTTTTCTTCTCCTTGTTTCTTTTTTACCTTTTTCTGGTTTATTCCGTCCCATTTTTATCCAACCTATCTCGTTTGCATTTCATTTCAGTTCCTTTCACCCTAAGGTTTATTTAGTAATTCGGCTGTAATCACAATGTAAAACAAACTCACCGCCACCACCACCGCCAGATAAGCTGTTCAAATTTTTCTAAAATTGCCTTGTTCCCTTCTATTTATTGTTGCGTTTTTTTTTTCTGCACTGTGCCATGGCGTCAACAAATTGATGTTTGTTCTTTGCAAAGTGTGGGAGAACTAGTTGCGTGAACCCACTTGACATTGTGGACAAAAACTCGTTGAAACAACCCATGATACCTGCTCTTTTTTATTTCAACTCACACCGTTCTTAATTACTTTTATTTTCTTTAGAAAACTTCTACCGTACCACCTAGCTTTAGTCGCACCATTATTTTTTTTAATACAATAAAGCCTGCCTGGAAGCACGTATTTTTTAAGACAGAGTCTTCACAAAATATACAAAATTACGCCTGGTTTCTTAAACTTTTGCGAAGCAAAAATACGTGATTTCAGAATTTTTTTCTTGATAATTTTCAAAAAAAGTTCACACACTAAAATGCGGATATCGGCTTCCTTTTCCTAAATGAAATGCAAACCAAGAAAAATTTTAGTAAAACTGGTAAAGAGGCTTTTCATTTTAAAAAAATGCAAAAAAAAGTATCAAGTTACGGAAGAATCAAGGCCGAGATGGGACGGTTTCACTTTTTGCATACATAATTTCTCACCGCCCCATGCCAAGAAGGGTGCTATTTGTAAACTTGTTAATCCAAACCGATCCAAAACCGTTTCTGCCATTCTTTTCTTTTCCGCTAATCTTGATCCGCCTAGATGGTGACGATGATGCAGCTGTTTCGACCAACTCATCCCATTTGTTAAAGGACAGACAATTACAATTAAGACTCGGAACCTCCCCCCTATTGCCAGCTGTTCCTTGTTTTATATTGTACTTGCACACTTGTTCAGTTTGATACAGAAAAGTTACTGTCCAATCCTCTGAAAGTAGTTTGGTCCAACCCACCCATTACCGCCATTCCTATAATTTGGTCTTCATTCCTTTTTCAACAGACATTCTCTTTCTTTTTTTTTCTTCTTCTCTTTTTGGTTTTCGGTTTTCAATGTTTCCGTCCGCGAAAAGAAGGAAGAAAAGAGAAAACCCATAATAAATCAAACCATTTTTTGTCTCTTCTTGTTCAGCGCACCGAATCCGTCAATCTATACAAGGTTTCATCCCGATCAAAGCCATCTTTTTTCCCTAATAACCTAAATATTTGTTTAAAATTTGTATTTGTTTTTGATGCCGAAGCTAGTGTGTTCTTTGTTGGTTTTCTTTTTTTCTGGATTCGGTGCTAATTAATTTGAGAAGTTGAGCTTTTTTTTGGGGATTTCGAAAAAATACCCGTTCCAAGAAACCTAGAAAAAAAAACAACAAAATCTCTAACAACGAGAAAGAAAGGCACACCTACCTCCCTTTATCCTCATCAAAAAATCCACAGAAAAACACTCGGCCAATCCAAACGCTTCTGTTTACCTTGTTCGTCATATTTCTGCCAATTGCACAGACGGATCGTTTTCTATGAGGTTTCTCACAGTTTTTCTCCTCTCCCGCCGCTTTGTGAAGTGTTTTTGAAGTTTTTTGGTAAAAAAAAAACACCACGGATATTTTTCCAAGTAGCGTGAATTGTGTTTTTGTGTTTTGTAAATACATTCAAAATGTGGCATTGCAAAACCTCCAGAATCAAAAGTTCTTATTTTCTTAATCTTGGCTCACTCCAGTTCATTTATTTTTGGCTCGTTCACACTTTGCCCACTATTTAGCGGCGGCTATCACCGGCGACTGGCCAACCAAAAAAAAAAAAAGACCTTAATATCCCGAAAGCCGCAAACAGAATTCGATCGGTCGCATTTGAGCAAATGTGAATGGTCTCTTTGTCGATTTTTCCTTTTCCAATTGTCATATTTTGCCTTCTTTCTTATCTGTTTTGGTTGGACGTTTCGAAACTTTAGTGCATTTTAGCGCTAAATTTTGACAAATTCACCGGTAAATGATTCGACAACTATTTTACCCTTAACCGAAATAGTGCGAACACGGCGACGAAAAATATCCATTAAGTTTCGAAACGTTCCAGAGCCACAAATTTCAAAAAAAAAAAGAAATGAAATAAGTACGGAGTGATTTGGTAAGGCGCTGCGGTGAAAAACAATACCGTCAACCTTCACAGATTCTCGGTAAGGTCTGTGTCCTTTTATCCCTTCCAATACCACCGCATTTCTCATTTCGTGTCTTAACCTCACACTTTTCGATGATCATCGTCCTCGTCGTTGGCGAGCGAAATTGGTGGCATCTCAAAGCGAAGCGAACCAAACCAAACCAAACCAATACAATTATTGAGATTTTCTCATTCTTGACTTTGAATTTTCCTCGTTCTGCTTTGCTTTCTCTTTCGACTTCATAATTACTGTACTTCGTATTCATTTCCGTTGTTCCCGTTGTAACTAACACAATTATCCCGTTCCTCAATTGCTTCCTTACTGACTTAATTCTCACACGTTTCACTCATTCTGACACTGTTTGCTTGCCTCTTATTTTCACAATCTTTACCTCGGTTAAGAGTTGCACATTTTAGAAAATAGTTGGGTAGTAGAAGCATGGAGTTGGAGACGTTTGATATACGACCCTCAAAATATGGAAGTGTTCGAGGTATGTTGGTTTTCATTGTTTTTTGTGTAAGTATATTTGTATGCTCCAATAGGTAGAAAGTGCGAAAACTTTGAAAGTTTACTAATTTTTTTGAGTACCGCAATTAATCGATTAGAAAGTCTCTAATTTTCCAAATTATTGTAATTTTATTAGATTCCCACCTGTCAGCAAGAAATCAGAAAATACCTTTGTTTAAATTAATTTTTCGGGTTTCTCGAAAAATAGATAGGCATGCCCCTCTAATAGAGTGTATACGGTAATTTAATGCCTATTATAAATACCTGCAAGCATTTATAATTAGAATGATCTGTCATTGTACGGAACAGTTCAAAGACTTTCGTCAGACGTTTAATTGTTTCAGCAGAGTATGCTTGCAAAAAAATTTATTGTTTTTTTTAATTCAAAATAGCTTCATTGCTTTTTTGTTGCCCATTTTCAGTGGATATTAGATTATTCTTACTGCCGCCACACTCGCGTCGCGTACGTGCCAAATCCGCTCCAAGCTTGCTCATCGCCGAACTAGCGCCGTTTGCTCATAAAGCGCGACGTGTGCGTCAGTAAAGGGTATCTACCATAGTAGAGGGCTAATAGCCATCCTCAGCTGCTAATATCTATTTTCAATGGTTCATAGAAGAAACTTATATCCGTCATATCGGTGCTAAAAATTTCCTGAGTTTTGCATACTTGAAATAAATTAATTTTATTCAAGATGAAACTCATTTTGAACCAAAGTGCGGGCAGGCCCAAAAATAGCATGCGCCCAAAAGAATCTTTGAAATTGGGCGGAGTCCAATTTTCTTGAATATTATTATCGTAATCTTTTAAATTTCACACTAAAACGGACTGCTGAAAGCTTTAGGAAAAATGGCATCATTTTCCGTAAAGTCGCAAGTTTGCCAGCTTTCTTGAATTTTGCATTGATAACAAGATAACAATCAATTAGTGTCAAAACTTTTGGAACCTGAAAACTGACAGCGATGGCTAGTATTTATGTATCTATGTGCCGCCCATTCTTTTTGTATTTTGCTCTGTCATTTACCGTTGGATGCTTGAAATGCAAATCGAAACGGAAATAGCATCACAATGACCGTCACTATTACTCACACCTTTGAATCCGCATAAATAGTAGGCGTGCAACTGATTTTTGGGGGGAAAGTGTAAATAATGTGAATTAATTCCGATGACTGTCACTAATTCATGGGAAATGAGAGATAGATAGCCAAGATTAACTGTCCAAACTATCTAAATTATATTTTCCAAAAAAAAAGCAGTAAAAAGAACCATATCGTTGTGTTCTAAATTGTCTGAAGATTTGAATCTTGGACAGTAAAGATTAGCTACACTGAAATATCAACAACCCACATCTCACAATGATTTAATTTTCGATTACATAAAAACAATTGATCTTACGCGATTCCAAGCAAAACAAAACATCAAAGCATTATGTGGTCCTTTTCTTCACACTTTGTGGTTGGATATCATATCACACCGCAAGACAACAAATGCCAGGTTGTTTCTTTGCCAGGAAAAAAAACCAAGCTAAACCCGAAAAATGGATCATTAACAAGTGATATATAATCTGATGATATGAACAAGGTTTCTCTTTCGCTGTTCTTATCTTTGTTTCTCTCCAAGTTTCACTATCTGAATGAAGAAAGAAAGACCTGAAAAAGAAGAAGAAGAAGAAGAAGAAACGATGCCCACATTCATTCATCCACAATACTCGCAATCATTATCATCCATCATCACTCTCTGCGTCTTCTCGACAGCTGATATCCTTTTGTCTTCTCCTCGGACCCTTACTTCGATTTCTTCATTTACCTGCTCTCTCTCTGCGAAGGGAAAAAACTTCTGCACCACCAACTTCACTACTTTCTCGTCTCGTTCTTCCCTTTCTCTCGTTCTTTACAAAGTAAAAGAAAAAGGGAAGTGAAGTGGGCGGAGCCGGGAGGCCGAATTTTTGGCCACCATCAGTCTCTACATCGCCTCCTCCTTGTTTCTGCAACAACTATCCCACCCTTATTGATCTCAAATTGCTTTGCTTTCCATCAAAGGATTCAAGCTCAATTTCGACCTGATGCAATACCGTTGAGCACACTGAAGTTGTTTTCCTATTTATTTTATTATTATTATTCTTCTTCTTCTTCTTCTTTTTCTTCCAAAAACGATCGACCATGACATTTATCAACTTGTGCTACTATCCACTTGTTCTTCTTGGACACATTCTACAGTGGATCAAAATTTTGTACGATTGCGTGAAAAGTGCCGCAAAAAAATGTTGTTCTTGCTGCCGCACGAACTCTCTGGAGCTTGACGCTGAGGAACCTTCGCGTCCGTTGACTACGTTGGATGTTGACCGTAAACGCGCCACACAAACGGAGTGTATGCCAATGCTGACAGACGGATTCGAACCCGGACCTTATTTTGAGACCACCTGTGAGTCTGAGTTGAATAGTTAGATCAGTTTTTTTTTTGCTTTTTATTATACATACATACATAATTAACAGCCACCGCAACCTACCAACAGTACAAAAAATCTCACCCCTTGCCTATCTGTCCTTTTGTGTTAAACATTTCTTTCCCGTGTTTCACTTATAAGAAACGTGCCATCTTTTGATCATATTTTCCTTTTTTTGACACTATTCTATTGTTGTTTGTAAATACTAATGAATAATCTGTCTGCCATTCCATTCCACTATAACTTGGATCAGTCTTTACTGTTTTGCAAGATTCTGTTGATAGGTTTGCAAACTAATGTTTTAGTTTGCCAAAGTCGGTCCGATAAACATTATCATCAACATCATAATCATCTTTGTTTCGACACGCAAAATGAAGGACATCATCATCGGAAGGGGTTATTAAGATAACTGACTAACTAACCACTGTGATGTTTACTGAAAACGCCGGTTTTTTCTATGCCTTTTGTTTTGGCGTTTTTTTTTTGCGTTACATTACATTGCATTGCATTGAAAAGAAAAATTTGACTGAAAAGTGCAAATATGAGTGCGACGGTGTGACTGACAGAAATCGGCAAAATGTTTTTCGTACAGATGGAAAACACGATGACTTGCGGGTGACGTGGCAATTTTGGAAAAAAGAAAAAAAAAAAGCAAAAACTTTTACTTTTTGAAATACCTACATATGTACAGTAGCTATCATCTGTTGTTTTATTTTGAGCACTACCCTTTTAGCCATGTTGTTGTGAAAAGCTTCTCTGTGCTGGGTGATTAATTGAATCAATCTAACAATTTAAATAATTCAAACCAAACCCAACAAAAATGCTCTTTCGGAAATGAGAGCTCAGACCCAGCTAGTACAGAAAAAAACTGACCGAGCCCAAATCTTTGCCCAATTGTTTTGAATTAAATGCTGTCTTTCTATTTTCAAATTGAATTACTAGCAGAGCCAGGATGTAACAGCGACAAAAAATAGAAAAACCAACTAGGCAAACAATTGTTAGCGCGCAAAGGGGAGCTTCGTTATAATAGGTTCCATTCTAAAACGGTCAACTGGAAAATTGGTGCTTTGGCTCGCTCGTGATTTTGGCTCATTTGTGGTGTTTATCTTTTCTTGTTGCGTGTCTTCTTTGATTTTTTTAAGGAAAGTGCTACTCGTAAGGTTTTTAAGTGACTACCATAGTGGAAATGACGTTTTCTTCTATAATTCGGCCAGCTCCAAATTTTACGATCATTTTTCTTGTTTCGCTTTTTTTGTTCGGGACTTATATAGCTCGTAAAATATCCATTTTCATTTTTATATCTAAAACTGGGAAAAATATAGATCCATTTTAACTTTGTTAATTAAACTGGACTGAATATGAGATGTTCCATTGATGTTAAGAAATAAGTTTTAAAAAAAGAAAAACTGAAATTGAAAATTCTTTTGCAAAAATCTATCGCAAGTTTTGCACCACCACCATCTGAATGCAGCATAAAATTTGAGGTAATGAAAACCAGGGTCTTTCCTAGAATGTGCGAATAGCAGGCTTATAGTATTAGTACGTTTGGCAATTTCAATTTCTGAAAATCTGTGCCTGTCACATTTCGGAGCTCTTTTTTGGACTTACTGGGTTTTTGTCATGACTTTGAAAGTTTATCCAATTTTTAGCCCTGTTATTAATTTTTTGTATCCCAATTTTCCAACAGACTCTGTGCACCCGCTTCAAATTTGAGCTCACTATACCTTGCGGGTTTCTTCTCGCTACAACACACTTTTGCAGCTAAAATCAATGAGTTCACTTGTTTGCTTTTATCAGAAGGGTGCAGTACCGAACCCTGAGTGGCAGTGGATTTACGTGACTTGTACATTTCCTGAAGCTTTTCGGTGTATCAAAATCAAACATTTTGCGGATGAAAACATTTGGGAGATAATTTCAAAAAAATGTGTTTGTGTCAAGTTATGAGTAGTCGTCTCCGTAGCTCAATTTCAAAAACATTTTCGGTATTCCATTGGCAACATCGGCTAGTTTAAATTACTTACCAAACATTTTTTTAGCTTGATGCAATACAATCTGTACTATTTTTTAGCTTTGATGTTTTTTTTTCCGTGCCAGATTTTGTCTTGGCATCGTTTTCTCAGCTCCTGCTAAACCTATTTGCACCAAACCAAACTGAGCTCAGTTGCAAATCCAAGAAGCATAAGTTGGCCGAAGTTTGATTCGGCAAACTACCGAGTCTTCTAACTTTGATCTGTTAGTTTTTTTTTTTGGCCACACAGTACCCTTGTTTCTTCATTTACACTCCACCCAAAGATATTTTTCTTTTCCGGATCTGTGCGTTAATTCATAACCAAAACAGCCCATTAACAATAAAAGATAATTGGGAGAGATAACTCACCTAAAACACCCCATTAGTTCCGTTCCCGACAACTACATATAACCATTATACGAATTGCCTATTTTCGTTTCACCAAACTCCTTTTTTCCCAACTTTTTTCACTTTACAATCTCTCTTTGCCCCCTGGGTTGTAAACGGTAAAGATGACATGCCGAAATCCTCTTTGAGTGATAGAGGCGCACCATCAAGTGGTCGCACAAGTGGTATTTGGTGATGAGCAAACTGAGGAGGGAACATTTCTGGCTAACACGATCAGAAACAGGAGCCGATCGACATTGGATAACATAACAGTCGTATTATTTGATAGGAGGCGAACATTTTTTCTTGCATGATCAAAGAGCAAAATGAAAGATTTTGCGATCTGCGGAGACTTTCGCGTGATCGAAAGATTGACCGGATAAAAAGCACAGAGAAAATTGACATAAAATGCTTGTATTTCCTTGAAAGTTGAGAGTTTTGTCCTTGGAAATTAATTGGAAAAAAAATAAAGTTTCTTTTAAATTTTCTAATTGCCTTTCTCTCGATTCAATCAAACGTTTTTTTTTGCCTGTAATAGGAACATCGGATATTGGTCGGAATTTTGGTTGATTTTGATTTACCAAAATCAGAAAATATAACATTTTGCATTGCATAGAAGAAACACGAGAAGCATCCCGTTCATGAAGTTACTGCGTCTTAAAGACAAATTCCATCTTCTCGAACCTCACCTTTTTACAATGTTCTGTCGGAAAACAGATTACTGTTATCATCACGATCATTATCACCTTCCACCCCTCTCAAGGTGTAAAAATTCTTTTCCGTGACCTGCCCACCAGGCGAGCGAAAACGGAGAGAGAGAGAGTCAATCATGCAAATTAAGTCTTTCCTCAAGAGTCATCACCGCACTCACACTTCATCTCTCGTTATCAAAACTCAACGCAGACCGCCATAAAATAGGCTTAGGGTCCGTCCGCGCGGACAGTCAGACTGCACACAAATCAGAGAGATTGTAGAGAAAATAGATGGGGCGGAGTGAGGGAATGACCGAAAGCATTAGAAACAACGGTCGCATTTCCTCTCTCTCCCTCTCTCGCATTTTCTTTTCCTCCCTCAATTCTTCCATCCTCTTCCGAATCAAATCGTACGCGATTGTGATTGTCACTCGCTCATTCCACCGCTGGCAAAAGCTTAAAAGCAGAGCGACCGAGAAACGAGAAAAGGAGAAGTTGGAAAGGAAGAAGAAAAAACGACCGTGTCCCCATCATCATCATTATCCCTCCCTTCTTCTCTTTTCCCGTTCATTAATAATCTCTGCCACCTTTTATTATCAGCCGAGTGAGTGGCATAACGTGTTGCGTGTCTAGTTAAGGCCAAATGCGTTGCGAACGGACTACCCGCTGATTCTTCCCTTACTGGCTATTCTCTTCTATTCGTGTTTTATTCTTGCACTTCTGGAAGATCCTAACACTCAATGCGTCGTTACGGTCATTTGCCTTGGTACTCTCAGAGCACCTATTCTCTGAATATCATTCCAGAGGAGCATATTCCTCCGGTTGACTATGAGCCGGGGTTTTACCATCATTACAACAGGAATTTGAATTTTCTTGGTTAGTACTTTTTTGATGTCGTATTAGTTTAATTTGTGATTTTTCTATCTATTTTTCTACTACATACCTGCCCGTCTTTTCACCGCTTTACTGTTTACTTAGCACACATAGACGTTAGTGATTCGGAAAATTTGATGCTATGTATTGAATCCTATTTACCGTACATAAATGTACATGTTTTCTCTCTGAATGTTCCTTTTTTCTTTAAACTGGAAAAAAGTGGAGAACGAAACATGATTTTTCTCATTTTGATGCACTTGGATAAGCCACTATGGTCACGCAACGGTGGATCTGATTGTAGAATGTGTAATATTGATGAGGAAAAAGTGACAGAGTGATTGATAGCGGATTGTTTTGTTTTGTTTTGTTTGCTAGACTTAAAGGCTAAACTGGGTATAGGAAAATACACCAAGAGGAAAAAAATTTGAATCGAAACGCGACACACTGTTTCTCAAAACTTGATTAGCGTGAAATTTCACAGCAGTGATGATCACTTATTTTATCCTATTCACTAGCATTTTTCACATTTTTCTTTTCAAACACCACTTCAGGTTTCCAATAAATGCGCGAATAAATATGTTGGGGTGGAAGGAAGCGTTAATTCCGCACATTGCTTTCCAAGACAATACCTTCCTCCCCGATTGCTTTCATTGTTTTACCTAGCGTCGGTAATCACAACAAACAATACCTAAAACGGGCTGGTTTGTGTGCAATGTGGAGTCATATGCACAAACACAAACGAGCCGTGTCGTGGTGAGCAAAGAAGGAGAAGTGGTCTTGTAAGCGAGGAGGTCAAACCTGATGTTCGCGTTGATAGTTGGTGATAACAAAAATTTTGGGGGGGATAAACATAGATCATAAAGAAAATAAAAGAAAAAAAAACAAACTCTTTTCGTGCAACAGAAAAAATGCATATTTTTTGCAGACGCCATCCAAGATGAGACGGCTGGCAATAATGGAGGGGAAACCACCGATCGGAGGGGATGGAATTCGGGGGCCACTGGAAACAGAAGCACCTTGACGGCGTCGGTTCACAATAATATGATGAACGGCAGGATGTCATCGTCTAGTCACAACTTGTCTACTAGACTGTCCGGCTCTTCACAGAACTTGAATCAAGTGGCGACGAATGCTTATGGGGTAAGTTGGAATTGTGGTGTTTACTTTTAAGAAAACAGTAGGAAAACAACTATTTGAATATTCTCCCTATCTTCTCTATCAATCAGAAAACCTCATTTATGACACGTCAAATTGAAAATACGAAACTCAAATTACTACTTAATTAGACTTTAGTTAGCTTCATTTTGCATATTCTTAAATTCTAATGGATGGCTAGTACTGATAAGAATAACCCCTACATGTTTTGTTTGCTTTTCTTCTGTTTTTTTCTTCCATTTAATGGCTTTCATGCACGCCAAATAACAAAAAGAATTGAAATGAATAGCTACAATAGAGCTAAAAGAGCAAAGTAAAACCGTTTTCGTCGTTGTTATTTCAAAAATGTTCTCACTTTTCCTTGTGTGATTCTATTACCATGGTGGGAGTGAATAGGGTGAGTCATTGGCTTGTAAATGTGCCAAAGTGATAAGTCATTCCACCAGAAGAAGAAAAATATGAAAAGTTTCGATGTGACGGCGTTCACGCCAAACGATGTCTACGTGATAATTAACTCGATGTGGCAATTACAGTTTCCGATTGCACCACCAGCAAGTAACACTTCCGATTCGTCGACTTCTGGCAAAATTGCGGTGAGTTTCTAAATATTCAACCTTTTTTCTTAATTATCATTTTGTGGGGCATAAGTAAGTAATATTTGTCGTGCAATTCATACATAGGTACACCTGAAAGTGCTAGATTTATTAATTTAATAAAAAACCCTAAAATAATTTTGAAATTCCCAAAACGGCCTCAATTTTTGTTTCATTTTACAAATAAAATGAATTTTGTAATTCAGGAATTTTCAGCGTTTTCATTTCTGAGTTTGTTTCAATTTACTTTATTGCAAAAACCAAAGCTTTGAAAAAAGATAGAAACCGAATTTTTGCCATTTTATTTTATCAGGTACCGGATTTTGTTTAGAAGTTAAAAAATCGCCGGTTCAAATAGAAAGTGATAGGCAAAAAATGAAGGGGAAGTTTTTTGGTTAGCAATACTCAATACTGTAAGCCACAAAAACCCAGTAAAAATTAGGCTAGACAAAAAAAAAGAAAATTTGAGAATACCTATTTTCAGAAGAATTCACACATTTGAAAACAAATAGATTTTTTTTTAAATTTTATCTTAAATGTTCCAATACTGATTCATTTTGTTTCAGAACCTCTTATCCCGACCATTCCGCTCGAATCCTTTGAAACGAACCAAAAGTGTGAGCAAAATGGAAAAATCGCTGGCAGAGGCGAATCAACAGTGAGTCATCTGATTTTTACTATTATTTTACACCCGGTAACGTTGCTGTTGGGAAAAAAAAATATTCATGGATACCTGAGCGAAACTTGAGATTGGATTGGCCCGAAGGTAGCCGAGTTGTTTTTTTGCACGAGCTCATTGTAATCGTAAAGTCAATTACTTGGCGACATTTATCATTGTTTCTCCTTCCTCTCTGGAAACTTTTCCCCCGGAAAATCGCCTATCCCATTCTGTTTTCTCGGTTTCCCTCTGACTTTGACACCACACAAACACTCGCCTACACATTCTTGTTGATAAAAAGATGTTTTGAGATAAAGATGCAAAGAGGGCAGATGAAAGTGCAGGAAGTTGTAAACTCTTTTTTTTTCGTAGTACCCACCTTTCACATAACTCAATTTCGAAATGCACAAGCACATACACATGCAAGCACATGTTCCGGTCCGCTATTGGTTTTTTCGGGTTTCTCATCTTCACTTTTTCTCTTTTTCACGTTCATTTTCTCTTGCAAGTTCAGGTTCACGTTTACGTTTTACGTTCCACCTGAAAAAGTAGAAAGTTAACCCGATCAATTTTGAACCTAAACAAGTCAAACCCAGTGAGTTGTAGTCGAGAAAAAGTTGTATAGAGTATCCCACCCAAACAACATCAAATCCAACCGGTTTCGAGAGGGTAACTCAATTTTTCCCACATTTTCACTTTTCATCCCATTTCCTATTGCGTAATCGAATCCTTTTCCAACTTTTTGAATATTACTTGACTTTCCCATGCTAAATCAAAACATTTATTTTTTTCTTACAACAACCACACATGTCATTTTCCTCTCATATGTTTTCTGATTTGACTGACACACGTTTAGCTGACATGTTGCATTGGTAAACAGATTCTCTTTTTTTTCCCCTGTTCACCCAAATTTCTTAGGTTTTCTGGCAGTGATTCCCATGGGGGAAATAAATTGCAAACCAAAAAAAATCTGAGCCCACCAAAAAGAAAAAACAAAAGCAAAAGCAAAAGACGGATTGAATTAAAATTTATTTACATATATTTTGTTTTTCTAAGCTAAAGCTGGAACCCAAATGGGAACTTTTAAATAATTCAGAAGAGGTTTTGGTCTTAAGTTTTCAAAAAAAAAAATTTTCTTTTTTTTTTTGTTCTACCATTTTCTTATCAGCCTTATGAGTAACTGTCCTTTTCCAAAAGCGAATGTTTGCTTTTCATAAATTTAAATTTTTTGTGCGTTGAAATGAGATTACTTATTGTAAATAAAGTAGGTATTTGGAGATGTTTTTTCTTAGAATTTAGAATTTATTTATTATCCATCACAAATGAATAAAAAAACAAAAATTGTCCTGAAGGCTATTTTTCTATTTTTTCTTGTTAATTTTTAATCTAATAAACAAACTTCTGCAAAATACTAACATCAATATCCCTTCAATATTTTTTTCCGATGAGATGAGATGAGACAAAAGAAAATGAAAAATCGCCGGCACGAGATCGGTGCAAGTGCCAGTTAGTGTTTTACACCACTCACCCCCACAGCTTTTATGTAATTGCCCTCTCCTGCTCATATCTTCATTTCCTCACATTTTTTCGGGTCCCGACAATTTTCCAGGTCCCCCCCCCTCGCTAAACCTTTCTTCCTCTACATCTGTTGATAAGAGGGGAGCAACTCACACAAAGCACGATGAGCTTCTTTTTTTTTTTCATATTTTTACCAGATGCTGCTCCTGCTTGCTCCCCATTCAAATCAATCCACCCCTTGGATTTTTTCCACCTGTTGGGTGCTTCTCCTTTTTGTCTCAAAATATTAACTTTTCGGATTTTTTTTTCAGTGTTTTGTTTTAACTGAAAATGTAAGACATAACAAAAACAAGTAGCACAAAGAATAAATTGACCAAAAGTTACTAACGACTCTCTTGTTTATTTATTTATCTTCTAAGAACCATTGCTTTGCCTACTTTCTGGTTAAAATTAAACAAAAGCCACCGTACTTTTTTGTTATGACTAGTTTGCTTGAGGGTATATAAAAAAGATAATTATGTCTTCTGCGAGAAACAGAAAATTGCCCTAGAAGAATGATGTCAATCCGTTCGCTTTTGCTTTGCTTTGTGGTTTGAGGTGGTTTGAGAACTTTCCATTTTGAGAATCCTTGAAAATTGCAACTTTTTTGCCTCATTATTCCTTTATTTTTCAAACTAGGCTACCCTATTTCTGATTACAAAACAACTCAACTTGAAGTCTTAGCATTAAAACACATTGGCTAAATTTTATAAGTCTAAAAGCGCAGTTTTAATCAAGATCACGCATCGACATCCACATCCACATCCCATACAATCAGTATCACTCATCATCATCTTCTTCTTCTTCACGAATCAGCGCAAATGAATTGAAACAAGTGAAATGATAAATTTCGCTTTCCATCCACCACCGTCAATTTTCAAACAATAAGCGACGATGGGGCCGTTCACCTTGTCACTTCAAAGTCGCGGCAAATGATTTGAATATTCAATCTTCCTAGCGCCGATTTGCTTCTAAGGAAGCAATCAAACCGCACAGTGAAAAAGAAGAAGAAGAAGTGAAACACTTGTTTAATTCTATTCACTTGGCAATTTCCATTCCCTTCCCCAATCATTTGATTTATTCCTAGTCCAATACCGACTATCTGAATACTACACCTATTCGTTATGTACAACCGTTCGTTCCGTGTTCCAAAACGTCTTGACCCGGTGAATATTCCGTTGTTCGGCTCAGAACGGTTAACCAGCGCTCGGTCCGAACGATGCTTGCCACGTGTCACCGCTGCATTCGTCTCTGATTGCTCCGATATGCAGTGTTTGTCGCCGAATCGGGAGAAGCATAATGCTAATCCGAGATTGGTTCGAGGCAGGATTGTGTACAAATCGAAACGGTAAGTTGTAGATTAATAGGTCATTTTTAAGGCATGATCACCTAAGACCAGAAGCCTGAGCCTCAGTTGCCGGGGAAGGGGTCTTGTCGGGTTTTTTTCAAAGGCTCCCAGGCTTCGAAGGGAACTGTAAAGATGCTTGTAGCAATTTTTGAATTTTACAGCCTTAAATTTCCCAACAGACGACGGTTCGACAGTGAGGTTCACGTATAAGGCCCCTAAATAGACAATAACCAACTGAAAATTAAAACTTTATTGAGAAAGTCACATTTTTGTATGGGCTGAACATTGTCTAACTATCGTGAATTCCCTATATCACTATTTATCAAAAGTTAAGGATTTTGACAATAGATAGTACCAAGTAAATCAATACATTCATACAAAACATAGCACAAATTAAAAGAGAATTAAAACATCTTCCCCTCCCTTGCCCCACCCCCCTCTCAATCATAAGCTTTTCCACGTTTAATTTCTTCCTACTTTTCCTTCTTTTCTTTCCTAATTCTTTCCTTGTGAAGGGTCAGGCAGTATTATCCTCAAAACACCACCCACTGTGCCTAAACCCCTGGGGCGGACAGGACACGGGAGCGGATTTGTGGAAATGTAGAAGAAAACGTCGCCAATTCGCTTCAGACGCTTTCTTGCCCTACTAGAAGTCTCTCCTACGCGTTTTCTGTTATTCCCTGAGATACAAAAAAGACCGAATCCAAAATTTGTATCGCTTTTGTAAATACATGCATTGATGGCATAATAATTCTCATTCCGCTTTACTTCACTAGACCTGATACAAAACGAAGTCAGAGGTTCTCATACATGCGACATTCTTCTTTTCTTTTTTGCATTTCTAATTTGATAATAACAAACTTTGCAACATAGAGATAAGCCCAATTGGAATTTACCTTGATAAGAGCTACCATTTGAAAGTTACTGTTTTGCTGTTGAATTCGAAACAAGTTCATTCCAATCTTATGAAACACATGTTCTCAATTCGCTCCAGTTCTTATACTGTGAATATTCCCAAACAGCAACAAAAGTGAGTTTATTTGTATTGGAAATTTACATGTAAGATAAAAAAATTCGAAAAATAAAAAAAAACAAATAAAATGAAATGAAACGCTAGCCTCTTTCTCGACCACTTGACACAATTCTGGCGGTGTTGTGTCGCGTTGCATTGCGTTTAAAGACGTAGACAGACCGTTCTGCAAAGTCTCAAGTGGAAAAGAAGAAATGAGAGCATTGAGAATGAATGTCCTTGAATTCCTAATTTTTTTCAGCACTCTTCATAGAGTGGACGCCAATGCATCAAGCAGGGAGAGCAGTGTGTACGCTCAGCCACCGGCTCGACGCCATCTGAGCCAACCATCTCGAGAAGGAAGTCTGAGAGCTTGTAGATCACATGAGTCGCTACTCAGTTCTGCACACTCGACGCATTTGATTGAGCTGAGTAAGTGTGATGAGGGAGTTGCTGAAAATGATAAAATGGAAGGCATGCTCATTAGTAACTTTCCCTGTGAAACATCCTACTTGTACGTACATAAATATCAAAGAACGCACAAATTTCTGTTTTTGATATAAACGTGACTAGTTGGTTGTCCATTTCTAAATAGTTAAATAGTGAATAATAAGTAACAAAACTAGTTGAAATCCAATTTTCTACCGAATATCGAAAAAAATCCAATTTCCCACGTTTCCTAATAACGTTTGTCATAAGCGGAAATTTGTGTCGAGTACCAAAACCGCAAATATTTACGGCAGTAAATAATCCGAACATTTTCTTTTCTCATTTTTTCACCAAAAGTGCAACGACAAAAAATAATAAAAAATGTTTTATTTGTGTTTTACTCACTTTCTCTGTTTTTCCACCCCCACGCAATGCAAAGCGAAGAACGCTTGTTGGCCATCCGCCCTCATCGCTCTTTTCCTGTAAACCTCTCTCGCGATGACGCGAGCGTAACCTATCCTCACCTGCAACATCAAGTAAATTGACACTTGAGTTACGACAGCATATGAGAGGCCCGTTTTACTCATTTTCCAATTTTATCAGCATAACAAATAGGAAAAAGGGTCAAGAGGTTGAAGATTTTGTTTATAGTGCTGCCGAGGGTCGATGCAAGTGCGCCCCCTCGCACTATGCACTCACAATTTTTTTTTGAATTTTCGTCGTCTTTCTCTGTTTTCTTGTCGGTTTTCGGAAGAAAGCTTCATTTTTCAAACATTTTTCTTGCAAAAATCGTTCAAATAGTTAAATTTTACCACATTCAGTCACAGTCGCTGCAAATTGTTCTATTTTCGGACAAAAATCAATTTTTTCTAATAGCCGCGCTGAAAAATTGAAAAATTGCGACTTTTCTCTGTTCCGATGTCAAACTTGCAATTTTTCTATGTATTCATTGTCATTTCAGCCCAGATAATAGAGGATTCAACAAGTTATCACTAAATTTTATCGAAAAATGAAAAAAAAAATCAATTTTCCCAAAAAAAAAATTAAATAATTTGTATTTAAAATTTACGTAATTAGTTGAATGAGAACCTTTTTTTTCTATTTGTCTTTTTTCTGACACAGCGTGTTCGGGACTACTTTTCAGAAAACTTTATTGTGAAAACAAAAAAATTGCAACGCGGTGTTTGCGTACTTTTGGAATTCAAATGGCAATGAAAGAAATAGCATGGGAAATGAAGAGATTTGTTCCCTTTTCCATTTGAATTTTAAAAGTACGCAAACACCGCGTTGCAATTTTTTTGTTTTCACAATATTGAGATCAAATTTTCGAGCGCCAATTCTCGCGTGTCTCCGTGGATCCATTTTTGCACGCTTTTTGCTAGATTTGGCAGAACGCCACAGTCGAGACACATACACATGTAAAAAGGCAGAAATGCATCCAGGTAGAACCGTGTCTGGTAGTGGTTCAACTTTTCCAAATACGACATTTTTAAAAGTTTGAACAGCGCGCGCATATGGCGGATGCAATAGGGCGGACTTGCAGTGACTCGCGAAACGAGTAAAAATAGAAGCGTGTTTTTCAAACTTTCAAGTACGCTCCATTTATTGACTATCTTTAATTTTCAGACGACGACAATCGCCTTCATCCAGTCCATTCCTCGATTTTTGACATCCCAAACTGTTTCCGTTTGGCAAGCACCTACTACTCGTGTCGTACACCACTGGAGCGTGCAAAGTGGATGGAAAAGTGAGTTTTTTTTCTTTGCCACGTTATTTTCTACTAATTCTGATAACTTTTATTTTTCTCACTTTTCACCAATTTTCTCACTCATCATGCTTGATTTTTCTTATTGCTATTTAGCCTCGACACAGGGCTAGGGCGCTGGCGACTGCCTTTTTTTTGAAACGCTTTTTTTGCCGCCGACACCGAGCGCTGCGGTTGCGTCGCGGAACAACGCTACGAGGGCATTCGCCAACATCCCGAGCCTTGAGAAAGCTCCTCCGCATTTGTATATACATAATTGGTATTGTTTTCGTGACGAATGATGGAGAAAATGTCAAAAATCATGAGGGACATCATCACAAATTCTGCCATCGCATTTGCACCCGCGATCATATCTGATTACAATTACATCTGTTTCACTAGTATTTATGAGTCGTCGTCGTCCCGAACGTTTGAATTTATGGCTTTCATAGGTCCCTTGGTGAAATAACATTGGGTATATAATGAGTGTGGTCCATCCGAAATTTCCCTTTTTCCCCAAATGCGGTAATTATGCGTGGATGGTGTCAACGTCAATCGGATCGGATCGGACAGCACCGAACCGGACCGGACTGGCGACAAGCTAACTGTAGGGTCGACCAGCCAGCTGTCAGTCAATTTGGGTTAGGTTTAAAAAAGAAATTAGGGGGTGGTGAGGGGGTGGCGAGAATAAAATAGGTTGATGGATTTGGCGCCTTGGTGGTTGTGTCAGCGGCTTTGGTGTGGCGCATAACGGTGTTGGCGGTAGCACCTGTCCTTTGGTGTTAGGAGATTTTGAAATGAGTTTTACAGCTATCTAACTTATTTTCTTTCCTTCAAAAACTTTGAAGGCTGTCAGTTTTCATAAATGTATCACAATTTTGTCATGGCAAAAAAAAAACGAAACATTGAAAATTCTGCCACTTTTCATCGGTTTTTCTTGTTTTGCTTTTTTTGAGACCTACGTAAATGCAAAAGCGCCCTGTTGCATTTGTCTGCATCTTCACACTGGCTTACTGTGAATTTTAGTTAAACGCGTGAAAAAATAGAGACGCAGAGAGATGGTTCGCGAAAATTTGCGTTCAAACATGGTCGCCAACAGAAGAAAAGCATTTTCGCACTTTTTATTTTCTACATTTGGTCAAATTCTATTATGGCTCAGTTTTTTTTTGAAAGTCGGCGGGAGGTCTTTTGAAATTTTTTTTGCATTGTGTTATTTCATTGCACCAAACCCCTGTTTCTTTTGGCTCGGAGTTTTTGCATGCACATTTTGCATTTTTTTTGCAACAAATTTATGTTTAAAGTTGCCAATTTAGACATTTTTGCAAGTATGCCCAACTGTTTTTTTTTCGGGAGTCAGCAAACGCGCTCGGCCGCGACACTACAGTTGTGCGTTGTCCATCAGGGCGCGTTTGCTGACTCCCTGTGTATGCGACTGTGGCGAAATTTCTGAAAATTGGTAGCTCTAAAAAAAGAGAGAAAGAGAGAGGAAGTGAGGGCCAAAAAACAAGCCACCTTTCGAAAAAAAAATCTTATTTTCACCTCAAACCCATTGTAGTCCCAACAACATTGTCTGCGACTCTTATTCCCTCGTCACACTTTCCACCTGTGGGGTGCGATGACCTGTGTGTGTGTGTGTGGATGGGGGGTGTTTGTGTTGGCAGACAGGACAGTGGTGTGTACCTCGCTCGCCGCACTCGACGTTACCTTGTGTAACGTCAGCTAATCGATATATCGTTTTTATGCAAATTTTTGCGCTGAGATATACACCGAATAGCCGCCGCCGGGTTCCGATATCATTTTGTGACACAGCCGATCGTTCTCATTCTTTGTCTTTTTATGTTCTTCTTTTCATTCGCTTCTCTTTTTTTCTTTCATTTCATTCTTACTCATTGTTCATCTTGTTCCCACTCGATCTAACCTAACCCAACCGAACCTAGGTAACCTTTAAAAAATTGTATTGTTGTTGTTGTGATCGTTGACGTTGACGTTGACGTTTCCGTTGTCATGTTCATGTTCATGTTCATCCAGTAGCCATAAAACTAGATTCTACCATGAAAAAATTAAGAAAATAAGGTTTACGTTCGCTCGCCGCGTGATTCTGATAATGATCATCCTTCTGATCCATGCCGCGAAACTTCGATCGATGCAAAAAAGAATAGGAAAAAGCGAAGCAACACCTTCGGCAAGATAAGAATCTGGTGGAAACACATCGCATCTTTCTTTTCTTTTCTATGGTGCCTTCCTCCTCGTCTCCACTCATCCTTTCATTGTTTTTTTTTGTTTTGGCGTCTTCCGAAACGTTTCCAAGTATTTTTCATTTACTCGAATTTTTTTTATGAATTTCCGCCCGTCTAGGTCAAATGTATTTACATACATACAAACACTTGACATTTCATTTTTCTGGAAAGAAAATTGGCGGTAGGAGGCCGAAAATAAACGTTCTTCTTCTTCTTCTTCTTTGTCGTTTTCTTCGTCCAATTCACACCTCATCGCATTTCTTTTTCAAATCTTTGCCTTGATTTGCACTCTACAATTTTCACATGGTTTGACATGAAAGGTGCCACTTTTCAAAAAAGAATTGACGGAAAAAGAGTGCCGGATGATTCTCGGATGTAGGAAGCTCGAATTCATTTCCGTTCGCCTTCGGCTTCTACTTCTCCACACCGTACTCAATTAACTTCGCCATTCCATTACATACGTCCCGCTGGTGGAGGATTACTGTGGAAGGTGGAAGGTGGCTGCAATTATAAATCCAACGGAAAAGAGAAAGAGAGACAAGTGGTAGTGGCGGTGGAAGGCCATTACATTGTCCGGACGTCACTGAATTTTTTCTCCTCCTCCTTCCTGTACAATTATCAAAACAACCTTTCCAACGCGCTGGTCATTTGTTTAGGTCGGAACTTTTCAAACTTTCGAACCCTAGGGCTTGCGGGCCGAAAAAATTTAATCTGATTGCGCCCTACTCGTTTCACCCTCTTTGCCATTCCCATTTTTTTTTTATCCTTAACGTGCTTGCTTTCTACTTTTTTTTTCCTTCTTCTTCTTCTGCTTCTTCCTCCTCGTCGACCACTTTGAAATACTTATTTGTTCTTCAATTTCATATTTTCCCGCTTCTTATTGCTTTAAATCCTTGAGCGCCAGCGGTTTTCCGCTAAAAATTTGCATTTTGGCTTGCGCTTCGGCTTTTGTGAGCGATCATCCATTACGAACAAGTTTCCATCATTCGCCCCCTCTCCGGGTCGTATTGCTAGGCTTGCTTGCTTGCCATTCGAAAATTGAGATGAAGGAGGGAAATGAGTTAAATTGAATTGCAATTGAATGAGAATGACATAAAATGTTGGAAAATGGAAATGCGATCCGATCCGATGCGATTCTCTAAGTGCTTGTAGGTGACTGAGTCGGGTGTTGTCTCAAACTTTTTAGTTTGGGTTATACGGTTGTCTTTTTCTGTCTGGTATTGTTGTTTCATGGCTGTATTGTCAAACGCGCTCTATTGAACTCGATTTTTGTAATGAGTTAATCACGCGAATTTTTCTACATTTCCGGTGTAGGAAAGTTCACGTGAAAAGGTCCGTAATGTTCCATTTTGTCAAAAAGAAAGTGTTGATTTTTGTATTAAAAGCTCTTAATTGAACGAACACTGGGGTGTGAGGAGGGAGTGAGTAAACGCGCCCGGACGCACACACGCAACGCATCCAAATGAGGCCCAAAAAATAAAAAAGCGCGCGTAAAATTTCGCATTATCAGAGAGAAAAACCAAAGCAAAATGGTGAAAATTACGAAACTCTATTCAAAATTATTTCGCGCACGTTGGTTTTTTTCTCCGATAATGCGAAATTTTTTGCGCGCTTTTTTATTTTTTGGGCCTCATTCGGATGCGTTGCGTGTGTGCGTCCGAGCGCGATTACTCACTCCCTTGACATTAAAAATATGGAAATTATTATTTTTCTTTGCATTTCAAAGTTCCAGCGCATTGTGTTCAATGGAGCGCGTTTGCTAATCCTCATTAGATAACTGTCCAGTATCCCCTCACAAGAATGAGTACAAGATTTCGAATATGTATTGTACTCATCCTTGTTTGTACCGTAACCTTGATGCTTTCCTCTTATATCTGCCTACCCAAAATAGGATACTCATGCGTTCGCCACACACACACACACACACACACACACACACACACATAATCTTTGGTTATTCTATGGCACTTCACTTCACTTCAATGAGATTTTATGCGTATCCTCATTTTTCTTCTTCTTCTTCTTCTACTTTTCCGTCCCTCCATATTATTTCTTCTCCCTTCTACTTTTCGAGAGGAAACTAAGAAAAAAAAAATGAAAAGATATCGGTAATAACAGGACCTTAGTGAAATAGGAAGAAAAGACAAGTTGTTCTTCTTCGAAATGTATACCATGTCAAATGCAAATGTTTGTGATGGATGAGCGCGTGTTAGGCCAAAAGAGAATCTAGTTACTTCCCTCCCCTCATAGAGAAACTAACAATCCATCTCAAATTTCGGGCGTGGGAAAAGTTACCTATCGCATCACTATGCTCACTGAGCACGCACGCACCAGAGCAGCTTCCGGTCGGCTAGGGAGCACTCTTTTTACTCTGTTACTTTTCGGTCTGTTTGGTTTGGACTGTATAAAAGGGGAGAAAAAATTCGCTCGCCTCGTCCTTTTTCCCTTAAAGGAATCGCTGCTTTATGTGTTATTTGTTTATTTTGAGCGGCATTTAGAGAGAGAGAAAGGGTGTGAAGAATTGTGAGACGCAGCGACAAAGGGAGAGAGAGAGAGAGAGAGATACTGTGTTTCAACGACAATAAAAGCAAAACTCACTTTTCTCGCGGGCCACATCAATATATACTCTTTGCCTTCCCTTTTAGCTTTTTCATTGGACTCGATTTTGGTGTTGATTTTGTTATTTGTTGTTTTTTTTTTGTTGTATTCAATTCATTTCCTTTTATTTCCTTTCCGCTCCTTTCCTTTCCTTACAGGACAGGTTTTTGCACTCTGATTTTTTGATCCGTTTCCAATATTTTTCGAACAGTAACTGACAGATTGTCACCTTCCACTTGTGTGTGACACACACACACACACACACACACACTTTCATCATTCGTCATTTTTCGTAAGGATATCTTTGTGACATCCGCCGCGGAATTAAAACGAACGGCCCTGAATTTAGCGTACTGAAACATAAAAACATGTACTGCCACCACCCACGCTGACCATATGTTCCTTTTTCTCTTCCTTTGTCTTTTTCTTTTTCTTTTCTGGATCACATTTTTCTCATAGACTCTCACTGGTTTTATTACCTTTGTTTCATCACTTTCGGTTAGCCACCTCATTAATCAACTGGTCCCCGCCAGCCCACCCAGGGTAGGATTTACTATCTTCTTCCTAACGTTTGCCACCCTCGCATCCGGAAGAGCAAATTTTGAATTGTCTAGTATTGAAATCGAAATCAAATGGCGCGGCGCGTGAGAAAATCTGCATCATCATCGAGAAACGCGTCTGATCTGATCATCAAATAATTCCCCGTTCCCTCCTAAGGAAAACCATTACGGTGCGTGGCTGGGAACAAAATAGTGTACGGTGGGGGGCTCTGCGGAGCCGCACAATCAACCTGTGCACACACATACACATACACACACAATTGCACTCGCTCACAAACACCAGGAGGCAATTCGAGCCGATTCGCTTCGTAGTCATCAGCAACGCGTCTGGCTACCAACCTGTGAGCAACAAGCATGGGTCTTTTCCATTGCCATTTGTCAATGACATCTTCTCAATGCATGCACTATTTTGTATCTATCTCATTTTCATTTCCAATTCCTTTCTATTCCAGAACTTGCGCGCCGCGCAGCGCCTACCATTGCCCTTTAGTTAGTTAGTTAGTTAGTACAAAATGTTCTTTGAGCCACTAATGAAAAATGAGTTTGGTTCTATTTTTAAAAGTCTGTCTAGGGCAAGTTCTTAAAATAATTGCATGATGCGATCAGCCTCGAAATTTCTCAGACACGAGGTTCATGTGTGTTGTTTTTAATTTTGGAATTTTCCTAACGCCTTTAAAGGTTGTTAGAAATCTAAGACTCGCTCATATTTTTCATTTCTTCCGCTCATCCCTTTCCTTTCGCCTAGTTTATTACAATTGCGTGCAGCACAAGCCCAGTCAAGATTTGAGCATTATTGTGACCCGGCTCCACCAAATTGCGCACGCACGCACCTGCTTTTCCCTACCTAATATGGTCTCTATTCACCGACGCATATAAACAAGACAATATCCACGAGGCCCCTGCCTTTTGGGCGGTTGTCTTTCTCTAGTCGTTCCCGGTCGGTCGGTCGGTCGGACGCACTCACCACCCACTCTCCCCTTTCGTTTTCTCGCAAATAAAATTACCTAATTACGGGACCCGCAGAATATGTGATGTTGTGCGGTGGTGTTGTGTGTCTGGTGCAACCCTTCGGTTGACTCGCCTCCTTCTCGTCTCGTCCACTTATCGGTCTTCAAACTGCCGAAAACCTAATTTCTATTCATTCGCCGCGCGGCAGACCGGTAAATACGTGGAAAGTGAATGTGTGCCGCAAATTGGATGATGCTCTTGTTTTTTTTTTTCCCTTCACCTCATTATGATACAACTATCTATTTTTGTTATCCTTATCTACATATCTCCAGCATTCCTTCTTTCGACTAATCCATCATTGTTCCTTTTCTGTTTTGTTTTGTTCTGTTCATTTTGTCACCATCAACATTCCATCAAAACTATCTCCATGTCATTCAAATTTAATTTATTTCAGCTTGCGCAAAACGATGAATCCGCGCAGGGACTTGCAGAGGCGAACAGAAAATGGCATACTGATATGGATTCTAGAGGCCAAAGGCTTGCCGGCAAAACGAAAGTGAGTTATTTGGCAGATTTTATCTTTAGAATTAACCTATGTACAGTACTGATCATAGCTATAACGAAAGTTGTTACTTGTTGTTGGAAAACTGTCAGTAACTGTCAGGCACGCACTTTTCCTCGGCCGCGGCCAGCGCAGAGACAGAGAAAATTACAGTTTTTGAGTTACCATAGACACTTTAATTGCCCGGCACCTCTGAGGCCGTATTCATGAACATTTTCCGTAAAATAAATGAAAACGGTAAATGATTTTCTCGGCATAAAATTAAAATTTTTGAATGGTTAAGGGGTTTATGGAACTATAAACGATCAGTGAACGGTTTCAGGAATATCGAGACTAATATTTTCTGTCAGAATCGGCATTTACTTTTCCTTTTACCGTACGGTATATGTTCATGAATACGGCCTCTGATTTCCGGGTTTTCTAAATTTTCTGAATCGGTCAAAATTTCTCTTATTCAACTCCAGAGTTTGCCTATTTTTGAATTTTTTTTTTGAAAAATATTCTCTGAAATAAGCCAAACTCTAATTGCTCGGCATCTAATCATCCGGGCAAATGGAGTAAACACGGTATATTATATAATAGACTTGTGGCTGACAACAGTTAAAAAACGGCTTGTGACGGAAACTATAGTTTGAACATTTTCCTCTGTTTCCTCATATCAAATTTCCAGATACTACTGCGAGCTGTGTCTAGACAAAACCCTCTATGCCCGAACGTCATCAAAATCGCGCAGTGACAATGTCTTTTGGGGCGAGCACTTTGAATTTGGAATGCTGCCAAAAATCGACGAAGTTTGCGTCAGCGTATTCCGAGAGGCAGACCCGAAAAAGAAGAAGGACCGACCGACTTTGATTGGCTACGTGGTCATCACCATGGATCAACTGGCAGGAAGGAACCCAGTGGAGAGATGGTAAGTGTGATACACCGGAAGTACTCATCCCTCAATGGCGACACCATATCATCCGTCTTTTTTTTTTCGTGAGGAATTTGTTAGGGAAGAAAGACAAAGAAGGTGTGGGAGGAAGGGGCGAAGAGAAACAAAACCATCCTCTTTTTCTCCTAGTTTTAATTGCATCCAAACAACTGGTTAATTGCAGTGCAAGCAGGTCTTTTAACAGTCGTCTCTCGTTTTAGATCTTTTTTTTTTTTTGCCCACTAACGCCGCCGTCGTTACCAAAATGAGGCAGTGCTTCCTTCGACCCCAAACATTTTATGATGATGATGATGACGATGATCATCATCGTCATCATAGTTTTCACTGTCATCGGCCCCCGTTTCGCATGATTGTATAACTTCACAGCGTTGTTGAAAAGTCGGAATACTAGTGAAGCAAACGAGAGGGAGAGGGAGAGTGAGAGCGTGGCGTGAATCTTCTTTACCCCCTTTCCTTTTGCTTTCATAACCTATATCGCGTCAGGATTTATTAGGGGGACGATGGGCGAACGCTCGACCGATAAAGGGCCGGATCAAATCCCATTACTTTTGCATAAATTGGTAGAAGTGTTGAATATACATGGACATGTATGTATTTATTTATTTATTTATTTCCATTCCGCAACCTCAACCTCAACCGCATCCATCTTTGTCTAGATTTTGAAGATTTTGTTTTTACATGAAGATAATGGGTGTGGATGTCTTTAAAATCCATCCCAACCCGCTCATTAGTCCAACCAGTCCATTCACGAAGATCAGTTTTTTTTTTTGCTTTTACATTAAAGTCAGAGTGTGAAAAAGTGAAAACTTGTCCTCTTAATCCCACACTTACCATCAATTTGTCATAAAACTGAACATCGGCCCCATTTCCTCGCTCCCTCTCGAAGATCAGTTTAGTCCCGTCAATCGACAAGAGTGAAGTTCATTACGCCACAAAACGAAACGGCGTGTGAAACTGTGTGAAAAGCGAAATCCGGCCGAAGTCCACCAACACGCTTGATTTTGACAACCAAGCGTGCGTATTCCTTCTTAATCAAACAAATTTTCTGCTCGGACTCACTGTCTGGCTGGCTCGGATTGATAGTGTTCGCGTTGGGTGTTCCGAGTCCTTGTTAGTGTCTGAATTGTTTCTTAGCGAGGACAATTTTTTTTTAATTTAAAACATTAATCACGTTGTCACTGGAAGATGTTATCTGCATTTTGTTTCGTACATTTCCAATTAGATAAGGATTTTCCTTCTCATTTTTCTTCTTCTTCTTCTTCTAATTACTACTGATGTCTCAATTGAAACTGTTCTACCCTTTCTTTTTTTTTGCGCCATTCTGTCGCCCATTTTCTTCGTTTCTATTTCCATTTTTACACGCCTTCAGATTAGATGAGAGACGAATACGATCCGTGGAATTCGTCATTTCACAATTCTGCCATGATTCCCTACTCGTTGGCTTCTGTTTATGAGCCCATCCCTGAAGAGTTTTCAAATGAAAACCGCAAAACGCGAAATATGCTGAAAACGTTTCTTTGGACGTTTAAGCTCAAGAAAAACTATGTTCGCGTTTCGACGCTGTTTGGAGAGTACTGTAGGTCAGTAAGTCCAATGTTTGGCGGTCAGAGGTTAAATTGGATTAGTTAAGATTATGATGATCTAATTCTATCCTGTATAACGGTCTAACTGACTTTGATTCACTAGTTTGGGCAACAATATATTTTATCCCCAAAGTCAAGGACAATCGTTTGAAATTTATTTATTTTTTCTTCAGGTACACCGTCAATACCACTAACAATGACACTAGCAGCAGAATCGCGTCGGCCTTAGGAGCAAAGAGCAGCTCCCAAGATGCTCCATCTCTCAGAATCAAGGCCAGATGGCAAAGTGTCGACATTCTTCCGCTTCGCGCCTACGAAGACTTGTTGCATCTTCTATGCTACAGTTACCTGCCACTCTGCGAGCAGCTCGAGCCAATTTTGGCTGTCCGAGTCAAAGAGGACTTTGCCACGTCACTGGTCCGTGTCATGTACAAACAACGACTCGCCAAGGAGTTTTTGTGCGATTTGATTATGAGAGAAGTTGAGCAGCTTGACAATGATCATTTGATGTTCCGCGGAAACTCACTTGCCACCAAGGCGATGGAGTCATTCATGAAGTTGGTGGCAGACGACTATCTTCAATCGACACTCAGCGACTTTATAAAGACGGTGCTTCAATGTGAGGATTCGTGTGAAGTGGACCCGCAAAAACTGGGCAATGTGTCCAACTCGGTCTTGGAGAAGAATCGTGCACTTTTGATGAGATATGCGGAAGTGGCTTGGACCAAGATCCATAACAAGTGAGCTTTATTTTGTTCTTAAGCAACAGATTAACAATATTCATCCTTTCAGCGTTCACCACATACCAGTCGACCTCCGTGAAGTGTTCGCTATTCTCCGTTGCCGATTGGATGCTCAGAACCGTGGTGCTCTTGCCGACACACTTATATCTTCCTCAATATTTTTGAGATTTTTGTGTCCTGCAATATTAAGCCCGAGCCTTTTCAACTTGGTCTCGGAATACCCATCCGGTGCAAACGCCAGAAATCTGACGCTTATTGCCAAAACTCTCCAAAACCTGGCCAATTTCACCAAGTTTGGCGGAAAAGAGCACTACATGGAGTTTATGAACGAGTTTGTCGAACGAGAATGGCATCGAATGAAAGACTTTTTGCTGAGAATTTCGTCCGGGTGAGTCAAAGAAGAGAAAAAGCAAAACAATGCACAAGAAAACAAAACAAAACGAAACGATAGTATCGTGTTACCTGAAGATATTTTGGTGTGCAGCGCCGCTATATTCGACACCTTTTGTATACATACATACTTTACGCATCTGCCTCCTACGTAACGCATAAACAAATACTTTCACTATCCCTTTTACGTTTGCTTTGCCTTTGCTCCTTCATCTCCTTCGTATCAAATTAAAAGTTTACAGAACGCAAACGGGGGTCGAACGAAACGCGGATGCCGTTGTGGATACTGGAAAGGAGTTGAGTCTGATTGCGACTTATCTGGAAGAAGCGTGGACCCCGCTGCTCCAAGAGAAGAATGCCAATAAGAAGGCTCTGTGTGATGTCAAATCTATCTTGCATGATTTGGCGGAGTACAAGCGTCGTCCAGACAATGCTGCCTTCCACTCTCCAATGGTTCAGCAGCCATCATCGGATTATGAGAATAGTCCACAGCAGAATGTTTTGTAAGTTTAATCATTATTATTGCAAGAAAAACATTTCCCATTCAATTCCTCACTTTCAGACCTCGACACGAGAACGTGCCAGCCTACAGAAGCACTCCACCAGTGGGACAAGCCACAATTATGGGAGGACGATCGATGAGCCGACCAGCTACTCATCTCCTTACATCTGACGACTACGTTCTTTCCTCGGCCTTCCAGACCCCAAGCCTTCGCCAGGCGGGAGCTCGTCTCAGCGACGAGACTGGAACGTCTTCTAGCCGCACCAGTGACAAAACTACCAGCAGTGCTGAGATTCGTGATGACACTGACTCGGATATGGAGCTTGAGAATAGAGGACGTGGTGGAAGGAGTCGAAAACGTCTTCCGCGCACTGATGCGTCCCCATCAAGCAGCCAGCAAGCTTCTAGTGGGTATCTGAGCAATAACCCATCAAGGTATGTTAATTGACAAAAATCATAAATATTATGCAAAACAATAAAAGATTTAGATCTAGCTACTCTAACTCGTCGAGTTCATCTCCAGTCGAGCGTCTAGCAGCATTGTCAATTGCGAATCCTGTATTTGGACCAGGACCATCATCCGGCTACAATATCCCAGCTGAACCAAAGGAAGTGGTGTATCAAAAACGTTCGAGTCCCCCACCATATGACCCGGAGGCTCACAACTACCACTACCAACCGATGCAAGTGTATGCGGTACCACCAGACTGTCAAGTTTCGCCACGCACCCAGGCTGGGGCGACTCAAGCGAATATTCAAAACCGATTGAGTTTGCCACGTACCAATCCACGTGCCTCTCGTAATTCGACCCTGCTTCGTCCGAGTGTTGTCAATGTTCCTGACGACTGGGATCGGTAAGTAATCTTGTTATTTTCAAGTAATCTGACGCAAATTTTTTGTATTTCCAGAACTTCTGATTATTGGCGCGACCGTACTATTGAGCAGTACAGAAATCAACAAGAAATGATTGAGAGTCAAGCACGAGAAATCGAAAGGCTCAAGAAGGAAAATCTAGAGCTGAAGAATCAAATGATGTCCACGACAACAAAAATTGATTCTAAGGTACGAAAATATTTACCATAAATACTTTGAAAAACATAATTTTTTAGCGATCTGATAGCGGAGCCAGCGAAGACTCGTACGACTCCTTGAGTTCTCTTGATCGCCCGTCTCGCAAGTCTATTGTGGTTATGCCAAACTGAATTGCATACTATTATTAATACAATAGCCTATATTTATTATGATCTAACTTTTGAAAAACAAGAAATCCAATTCTACTGCCTTTTTGTTACTCCAAAGAAGCCACAATTGTACCCTTCTTCTCTTTGTGCCCCGTTGGTCTCCTTGTATTTAAGTACCCTGTCCTACTGTTTTCTGGATCCGTGTCATCTGTTCATTCATTAACGATCCGTTTTTTTACGAGCCAAGCCAGATTTTTCTTTTAACCCCACTCCCCGCTTTTTTCTAATGCTTTCTCATTTTTCATGTAAAAATAACTGTAGTTTAGAGGGTTTCCTTGTGATTTTCTGTTTTTTTTGTCCGTTATCAACAGCTTCATTTCTTTTCATCATTTTCCGATGTACAACCTAAGCACCTCGTGGCTTCTCACTGTCGTTTTATCGATTAATTTGTATAAATCTGATTTTATGACATTAAAAGTGAGAAAGTTTAGCCACCTCCACCCAATTTTATGATGCTTTACATTTTATTTTATTGTTTTCTATGTTACTGTGAAATCAAAATTTATCCAATTTTTAATACTTAAAAACAAAAACTAATATTGGCATAATATAAGTCATTTTTTTCAAATCAGAATAAATATGATTACTTGCGTATATTTATTTTTTTTCTTTGTTGTGCTGGTATTCTCTTAATATCCAACGGAGTGATAAACATGACTAGAAGTGCATTGATGCAAAGCTGATGAGGCGAAAATGACAAAATCGTGGTATTGCTGGAAAATAAAATGTTCAGAACAATGTAGACTATTTAATCTTGCGCCCCACCGATGAATCAAAATCTCCATCATTCTTACTCAAAACTCCTCGAAAATCTCGAATTCTGATTTGAATCTCTAAAAGTGTGTTGAAAACTTTCTGTGAATCGGTGGAGAATCTGGGGTCTCGGATACTCCCCATAATTCGAATTGCTTGCATTTCAATTTTTTCCAGATCAGTCTGCAATTTATTATTTATTTCCGATAAAGGTTTCATAACTTTTAAATATAAAATTCTCACCAAAACTAATCTGAGCTCATCCATACTCAAGACATTCATTTTGCACATGTTAATGTCCTGCAGAACAAAAAATAGAAAATTAAAACTTCGGAACCTAGAAAAGGTCGGTGAAAGATCGAATGGTATGCGACATACCGTGTGTCCAGGAAAAAAAAGTAAATGTGAAGAACTGGTCAACTTTTAAACCAGAATGAAAAAGTACTAGATTCTCATAGAAAACTGGAGGTTATCTATCGGTTTAGTCGAGTTAATCACCCTTGTTTTCGAACGGTTAAACGAAAAACGAAAGAATATTGGTACCCCCTCTTAGAAGGTCATATTGTATGGTTTTTTATGGCCGAAATTGATTGTTCTGCTGATTGACCAGAGCGTTTTTTTGTGTAGACAAAGTGCGCGTTCAGAAATAGAAATTTAAAAATCAGGGCATGTTCGTTTACAGCAAATCTGAAATAAAAATAAAATAATGTCGACAAAATTTGTCTTCACAGAACCTAAGAAACTCAAACAAAAACAAATTTAGAAGCCCGTCTTCGTCTTTGTGCGATTTAGTGTAAGCATCATTTTCTCAGCGACGACAGCCAACAATCTCAGGATAGATGTCCGAATCATTCAAGAACGTGTGGATTTATTTAACAATTTCAATAACACCAGAGATATCCACGGGGTGTTGAAAGGCACATGAAAATGAAAATTTAAATTTCGCGGGAAAGTTGCCACGGCACTTGAGAAAAAAGCGCGCGAAATGGCGTGTTCAAAAAGTCGTTACTGAGGCGCCGCAGCAATTTTTTATATATTTTTTTCTTGTCGGTTCATATCTTTTGTATGGTTTTAAATATTTAAACAATATTTCCCTATTTATTTTATGCAGAAAACGTATTCCACCAGCGCCTCGTTTTTAAAAATCCAAACCGTTTCAAATCTGTAACAACCGCGTTTCCTCAAATCTGTGTGAGAAGTGGAGCGCATTTTCACGATGTACTCTTCAACACGCCGTGGATGTCATAAGCTTCAACAAGCTCAACTTTTTGTCTTCATAGTTATCCCGACTGTCACGTATGGCACTTGAATCTGGGACCAGCAGGCGATTGCAAAAAGAGTCAGAGTAACTTTTTGAGCAATCGATCTATACAGAGAAGATACCGGAACAATCCCAGAATTCCGGGACCCAGTACATGCTGTCAAAACACTTTAATTTCGAAAAATTGTATAAAGTATTCTCGAAAATTATTTAAACAGTGTCTTGTTTTTTTATTTAAACATTTATATGATATTTCAAAAAAACCTAGAAATTAATTTTTGTACCTATGCCATTGGCATCACCATATTTTTATTTCTTATCTTCGGTTTTTTTTCGCACTTTCATCTTATCAGTTGAAAGAATGAATACATATTGTATTTAGCGTTCTGTTTTTTGAAACAACATGCCATTTCACCCTTAAAAAAGAGAAGGTTGTTTTGCCTTTCGTTTTTTTTTTTGAATATCTTTGCTTGCTATTGTCCTCTGGGACGTGACTCACTGATAGTCACGAGAAACATTTTTTTTGAAAGTTATTTTCCAAAGTGCACCCAAATTTCTTTTTGAAAAGTGTGGAAAACTCATTTTTCAAGTTTTTTTTCTGTTTTCTTTAAATAAAGTATATAAAAATGAAATTACCGTAAAAACTCTATGGCATGGCCTTCTATTGTTTGATTTTATCACAACTGCCGAGTATTTAGAAATTTGCACACTAAACTTTGGCGTCCCATGCCTGCTTGGTAAGAAAGTGTTTTGCCGAGTTTATACGGCAGTTGTGATGAAATGAAACAATAGAAGGGCACGCCGTTATGTTTGAGTTTTTAAGGTACATATGTTTCTAGTAACTAAGTAAGTTTTCAAAAGTTTTACACTGGTGAACCGCGCGCGGGCCCGCGGCGGCTCCGCAGACGCTACGGGCCCGCCACGGGCCCGCAGCGGGCCCGCCAGCGCTTGGGTGCCCTTGCTGGCCGCTGGCGGGCCCGCGGCGGCTATGCTATCTGGCAGGTGACTGAAAGGTTGAAAATTTTTTATTTCCAATTGGTTTATAAATGAACTTTGGTTATTTTAAACCATGTAAAATTGCACATAAGACACAAGTTAGTTGAGTTTTTGATCAAAAATGCTGACATTCATTGGTGATGCGCTGGCGGGCCCGCTGCGGGCCCGCCGCGGGCCCGCTAGCGGCCAGCTGACGATGGTAAACTTTTTGTCTCGAGAAAGTTTATAAATGTTTTTTTCCTGGTTTTATGTGAATGATATCGCGTATGATGAGATATTTAGTAGACTTTGTTTGAAGAATTGGACTTGACCGACCGCGGATAAGTTGTATTAACGTTTAGTTTGTTTTGATATTTGTTTAAGAACTTTTTTTCTAATTAAAGAAATCTTTAGTTTATACGAACATTCAAATAAAACAGATGTAGGCCATAGTAGGCGGTATTCGAAAAAAGGAAAGTCTGCAGTTCACGTTGCGTGATCGAATGGTGGAACTCTCAGATATGAATAATAAATGACGTGAATGAAGTTTATGTCTTGTGAATGATTCGTATTTATAAACAATAAACTTTCTCAAACAGAAGTGCACTTTCAGTGACAAAGTTTACAGTATCTGCTAACAATAGTTTAGCAGCTTTTATTAAAATTTACATTATCAATTACGAAGATTGTCACGATGTTAAGCGTTTTTTAATCATTATAGTTCTTATAGAAAAAAAATTTCTACGGCGTGTAGCATCGGCTGCTAAAGAGACCTTTATCGCCTTTTAGCGTGCCTTGTTTTTTTCAACCCCCCCCTAATTGCAGTATCAATAGCGAGTGCACGTCGGCGCAGCAGGCTTGACAGCCTATAATATAATACTGCAATTACCGCTTTAACAACGATGACAATCGGTGTCTGCGGATTGACGTCTAAAATGAGTTGAACGCAGGCTAACATCGCTCAATATCCGAATTTTAAGGCGATTACATGTAATTTTTCTTTTTTGTTCAGTTGGTTTCAGTTATTTTATATTCATTTTTGATCTTTCAGCAAAAATATTCCAAAAATAACAACGGAAGCAAAAAATACTGCCCAGTTATTCGTGTTACAAGAGGCGTGCAGCATGGTTGCCAAATCATGCGCCCAGATTGCAAAGTGGGCGGGGCTTAACATTTTTGGACTATTTTTGTCAAAAAACTCTAATTTTTTATGTTTTTCTGGCGTTTTTTAAATCATTTATCTTTCTTTTAAATCTTTATTAATTTTGTTTGAAAATGCCCGATAACTTTTTTCTATTTTTTTTGTTTCAGGTACCAACAGGACAACCGAGATTCGACACCGCCGACGTCGGTAAGATTTTCTTTCTTTTTTTTTTTTTTTAATTTTTCTTACTGTCAAAAATTAAAAAAAAAAAACGTCTTAAAGAAGAAAAAGAAATGAAATTTATGAGCGGATTTAAATAGGGTATGCCCTAAAAATGATTTTTAATGGATGCGACACGCCGCTACGAAAAATATCGATTTCTTCCTATTGAATAGGTTAAAGGCTGAGGCAAACAATTATTTCTCACTGTTCTTTTTCTACGTTTTATCACTTGCTACCTTTTTCCAAAATATGATACTCGTATACTGGCCGAAAATGATCAATTTCCAATTTTTTAAAACATATTCTGCTGAGAAACGATATTCGAACACAGAAAACATTAATTTATTTCGATGGTTTCATTTATACTGACATAATATATTTTGAAAAAGGTAGGAAATGATAAAACGTAGGAAAAGAACAGTGGGAAATGATTGTTTGTCAAAGGCGTACCTATCTTTTTAACATGAAAAATCAGTAACTCGCACCAGGCTTGGTCGGAAAATCGAATACCTGAGTTTTTCCCTGAGGATGCTTTTCGAAAATATCGGATATCCAATTTTTTTTCATTACGAAAATTGCATATCTTGCTATTTCTCAGTTGCTTTTAAAATTTTTGTGAGTCCTACGTTCGGCCATTTTCGGAAAATATGTCTTTTTGGACTGAACCTGGGTCTTGAGTGGTTTTTGGTTTTTTCAAATTAGTTTTATGTTGTTATTTAAAGAAAGTTTTCTGCTTAAAACGCTATTTTACTTCAAAAAGGCATAGAAAAGCCCGATATCCGATTTTTCGAAAATTTTTTCCGACCAAGCCTGACTCGCGAAAATATAATAGCTAAAATCAAGATATTCTCAGTACGGAGCGCTGCAAACGCGCTCCCTTCGCACAGTGGCGGACGCGGCCACGTTGGCGACGAGAGAGTGCAGAAAATTGAGAGAGCCGTGGCCGATGTTTTGCTCTGATTTCTCTAAACCTCTCTCAAAATGCATGCGAAATTATTTGTTCGATTGGAGCGAGTTATCAGCGTTTTATACCGAGTATAACATAAAGTAATTTTGAAATAAAATTTAAAAAAAAAACATCGCTGAATACAATAAAAATGCAAAAGTGCAGCATTTTCGGAAACAAAATATTTAAAAAAAAACATCGTTAAATAAAATTAGGCGTCTTTTGTTACGAACAAAAACACCTATGTGACTTGTAAACCGTTAATTCAGTAGTACCTGTTCAACATTTTTGTTTTTTCAATAAAAATATAAGTGTTTATTCATGTCTGTTGTATCTGTGTCCGTGTGAGATTTCGTGTGTAAAGCATTTTCTCAGCGCCTATTGGACAGATTTGCATCAAACTTGGCGAAACATTTTTAAAACCAAGTGACACAAGGCTGCCGAAGTTTGGTACAAATCGGTTAAGTTTTAAGTGTAGCATACTGAAGGCACTTGTGGTATTTTCACCGTTACACCGGGGAAAGCCGCCGAAATTTTTCTAGTAAATATAAAACAAAAATATGAGTTTTGAGTAATATTTTTTCATTAAATTTTGTCAAGCATTGAAAAATTGATATTTCTTTTTGAATAAACGAGTCCATCCATCTATAGACAGTGAAAATACTCGAAAAATAGGAATCGATTGTAACGGTTATGGGCCACAGACTCATGCACCGGCAGAGAGCAAACGCGCTCGAAGCATAACTGAAAGTTAATACAAAGGAGGCCCAAAGTTAAATGATATAAAAACTGACACTATTTGGGCGTTTTTTTGTAAAAATTTTCACGTTTGCTGTCTCATGCCCATGTGATAGCGCGTTTCCTCAAGCCAAAACGAATATGTTTCAATGTCCATTACAACCAATTATACATTTTTAAGTTTGGTTTTCAAATGATTAAGGAAAGAAATTGAATTGAACGGAAGTTGTCTCATACAAATTAGAGCGCTTTGCCTAATAAAAATTTAAAAAGAAATTATCATCCTCCGGGATGCCGCATCTCTTACACAGCAAAATTTACTGAATTTTCAGACACGTGCCACATCTTGTGAGGACGAACGATGCTGAGATGAGTGGGACAACGACAGCGACGAATTTTGGAATAATATAAATAATTGCTGTATTGAATTTTTGTTTTATTTTTTTCAATAAATATTGATAAAAACACAAACAGTGTTAGTTTTCATGAGAAAATATCAAATAAAGAAAAAAACAAGAAGGGAGTCACCCCCGCGATGTAGCAGCTAGCGAGCCGCTGGCGGGCCCGCCACGGGCCCGCTGCGTGCACCACGCGTGTACTCTTTTAGCTGTCAGCGGTGCGCTGGCGGGCCCGCGGCGGGCCCGCTGCGGGCCCGTGGCGCTTCACCAGTGTAGGAATATTGCCTGCTCTGCTATTTCTAATGGTTTTCTTTTTATTGTTTGTGCATGTATTTCTATTCTTCAAACAATTGTAACCAACAAAACAATTATTATCGGAATAGTAAGCCAGTGAAAAAGATAATAAAAAAGAAGAAAAAAAAAGAAAAAAACAGAACTATTTAATTTTGTAAATACCTCTGTACTCCTATTTCCCTAGTGACGGGAAAATAGAAATTGGAAAAAAAAACTTTTTGTTTCCACCAATTTGAACTTTTCCCCCTGACTGTTATGCATACAAAAATATTTTCAAATTTTCTTTCTCAAAGGTATTTATTCGCTGACTGATCGCACGACCTTCGATCAGGCAAAGCCTCTGTACGATCAATTACATTTTTTTTTAATATTTTGTGGCTTCTGCCCAAATCAAATTTAATTCTTTACTCATCTTATATTATAGTTGTTTTTGTAACAATTTTCCGACGATCTCCTCAGCGTGTTAGGCCAATATTGTTCTTCAAGCTGGTTTTCGCACAAAGCTTAGTAGCTTTGATATCGCTCGCAAAGTTTCATATAATGCAACCAACGTAGTCAACTTTATTGCCAGAGAGATCAAGGACATCTAAATTGTTGTGCTCGAATCGTTATGGTCGCTCTTCTCTCCCAACAACAAATCACGGCGTGCTGAAGACTACGTTTTTAAAATTATTTCTGGAAATGAAATTTCGGAGGTCATCTCTCTCAAGTCACTGCGTCTCTTGTTTTGCACGCACTTAGCGAAACTTGGCAGAATGTGTCTATCTAGACGCAGATAAATTGCGAAAGAGCACGTTTGCCTTTACGTAGATTTAAACACGCCGTGCAAATCCTTTCTCAAAAACTACTATTATTTCAAAAAGTTTTCAATTCGCAACCTTTCCGCGCAAGCGGTTCGAACCTTGAAATCAGACTCAGCCTGTTTGCTGAAATTGTAAATGTTTTTATTTTTTATTGGTACACGTTACAAACTTTCAATAGTTTAAATTTGGACAAAGAGGCTGTTAATTCGGCAAATTTCGGCCAGAACCTTTTAGTATACTGAATCGATAGGTTATGTGCCAGGCTATTTTAAAAACACATTTCTGCATCATTACCTGCATAGAAAACCTTACTGTGCTCGAGCATTAGATTGCCTTTGTCAAATCTTTTCGGTATTTTTGTCTACAGTTTCCCAAACCTTTTTTTAAATGGTGATTTAAAACGCTTAGAAAAAAAACAATAGGTTTCGAAAAAAAGGAAATGAAGAAGACTGCACAGTCGCGATAGCTCCGCCCACTATTTCTTCTTTTTAAGTTTTCAAGTGACATTTTTTCGTGCAAGTTCTTTTAAATTACTTTTACGCAATATGCACGGGATGCTTATCAAAGAAAGGACAAAAGAAGGCGGAGCTCGCGTGAACTGGTGAAATATTTATTCGCAATCACTGACAATTAGGGCTAAATTTAATGGGGTTATTCACGAAATGGTAAAAAAGTGCGAAAAACGGAAAAAAACTGCGCGAAAACTCGAAAAATACTCCAATTGACCTGAAATTTTGGGAAATGAGGGAAAAAACTCTCCCGGACATTACGCCAAAATTTCAGACAAAAATATCGATTTTAAGCATTTTCAGAAAAAAAATCAATATTTCTTAAAAATTGTTATTTTTGTCTGAAACTTTGGGGTAATGTCCGGGAGAGTTTTTTCCTTTACTTCCCAAAATTTCAGATCAATCGGAGCATTTTACGAGTTTTCGCGCAGTTTTTTGCCGTTTTTTGCCACTTTTTGCAATTTCGTGAATAACCCCATAACGAAACGATAATACTAAATAAAACAAAAATATAATTGCACATTTCATTTCGTGAATTTAAACAGTTTTTTCAGACAATGAAATACGAAAAAGCTTCATCATCTTCCACTTCTTCAATTTCAGCAGAGGAGAGCCCAGATGACATGCAAATTTTATCAGAAGAAGGCTCAGGATACGAAAAAATAGACTCATCAGGTTTTTACAACTTAAGTTATTATTCATTCGAGGATCCACAATTTTCGGCCAATATTGTTATCGATCAGCCAAATGTCTCCAGTGTCTCAACCGGTATGATGGAGTCGTCACAGAATTGTGAGTGAAATTAAATTTTGCTAAAATAGTTAATAGTTTTCTTTTCCTAGTTTTGTGGTGTCGCCACATAAAAATTAAATGCCATGATTGAATTTTTTGTGTTTTATACTGTTTCATTTGTTAGTTTAGTTTTGAGTATTTGAGTATATACTTTTCATTTACATAGATTTTGTATTTCAAAATTGTTTCATGAAAAAATGAAGCAAGAAAAAACATTTTCCAATGTTTACGTTAGCGAATTTCTTTTTCTGTTTCTGTTTCTGTTTCCCCTCTTATTTTTTTATTTTTCATATTCTAGTGAAATTCATCATTTCATAGATTTTTAGCATTTTTTAAAATCTATTCAAGAAGTTACATTGACGCTTCCAATTTTCAGTCCAAACTTTCGATTACCCGGTGTTTAAAAAATACGGATACTATCTGAACGGAATCTACTACAGTATGGCAAAAAAAGGACAGACTCGTCTTCGTCACAGTTGTTTGGTAAGCTATTTTTTGTGATTTACATGACACCAATCCAGAAAGCAAAAAACAGTCCGATGAGAGTCCATAAGTTAATTATATATTATTTCACAGTTTTTTTTAACTTGATTTGGAATAAGTAACATTAGGAATTGTTTTGCCTAGTTAAAACCTATTTCAAAAAACTAAACGACTTTAAAAAACACGGAACAAAATATTTTAAAGATTTTAGGTCCGCCGAGGTGAGCCGCAGTTGAAAACAATAACTGAAGAGCCGGAGATAAAACAAGAAAAGCCGGTGGTTCCACTGAAAAAGGAAAAAGAGAAAAATATTAATTCCGGGTAGTACATAAAGCTTCACAAAAAACAACAACTTATCGTAATGCTGAAGATCATGGTTTTCACTCGCTATTGTTGCTTTAAGGGCAAATGGATAACTTCCTCTGAAAAACTCTTGTTTTTTTGTAGTTCTATTTCTGAACGTGGCTTTTTTTTTCCAAAAATTGGTTTCAATGAAATTTCGGGGATATTTATAAATTATGTACGTAATAAATCTATTTTTACTTCTTTGTTGTGGTTTTCTTTTCATTGTTGTCAGAGTTAACCAGCAAAAGTATTGCAAAAGTTTGGTGCGTTTTTTTTTTGCTTTCTTAGCCGAATGCACTTCACATACCATATGTCGCATACATCCAGAACAATTTTCTGCGAGATTTGATTAGTTTTATATTCTCTAAGAACCAAACGTTTTGAAATTCTGATAAATATAAAGTGTAAATTACTTGCAAAGTAGTTTGAGATGATGCAAAGAAATCTTCGAGCTTCAATTGCACATCTCTATATAATTTTTCACATGCCCCATTTCTTGTCATCTCTCCAATTCTAGAACGTTCAACCCACAAGTGCTATTTTTTCTAGTTACATATTTCAAAAGAGAACAGCTCGGACGTCATTCACTGCATCCGTAGCCTATTTTTCTGCGTCCCATAGTCACATTTAGGCGTAATTACCTTGCTTTAATCCAAACCGCTAAAAGAGCATATGAAAGGTCTTTCTTTTTTCCAGGATAATTGTTTACCAGGGCCACGAGGAGAATTCGTTTTTTTCTTGTATTTGACTTGTAAAAAATACTTTCTCGGTTTCTCAAAAATGTGAAAAACACACAATAAGAGAATACATTTAAAAATTGCGTTTTCAAATGAACATTAATGTTTTATTCGACCGAATTTCTCTTATTAATTCATTCAGTTTTGCATTATTATGCAAAAATGATCCTCTCACATTAGGCTCCGTTTCAAAGATCAAAGATTAAAAAATGAACATCTTGGGAAAAGGACATCATATTAAAAAAGCGCACAATTAAAAGACTAATTGTGTTCATTATCAAACATTTTTTACCACACGCTTTATTTGTACTTAACATTAATTTTTAAAAAATAAGTTTGTGTGACTTGACTATGAGGTTAAAGAGAAACGGTTTACAATTAGGTAATAAACTTCTGTAGAATGAAAAGTTTTTAAAAGTATATTAATAAAAAAAAATAAATTAAGTTTTTCAGGAAGGTTTGAAAATTAACCATGTTTCCCATTTCTATCAACTGATCTTTTTTATTCCAAAGTTGTTTTTTTTAGATCTATGGAAAAACAAGTGCAATCATTAATAAACAATACAAAAATATGTTATTCATTATCTTTTCCTTTATTTTCTTGAATCAGAAGACGAGAAAAAACGCAGTTTCATTTTGGAATCAGTGCGATGTACACGCATTGGCGCACTCCGTGACGAAACATTGGCGCATCATGGCTAACGTGAATTTGCTCTCGGCATCACTGCGTTCTCCGGGCATGTGGCCAAAGTACGCGGTTGTCATCTGAAATAATGAAACGGTGAAAAAAGTTAAAATTTAATTATAATTGTCTGCTGAATTATTATATTCTGGGAAATGAGGAAGGAGAGAAAGGCTAGGCCAAAGATTGTCTCAAAAACTCACTTCGGCTATTCCGAACCAGCAACTCTTTTTACAGCACACACAAGGCAGTGAAGCCTCCTCTTGAGCAGAGCAAACCGCCGGCATGAGCGTCGTAGCAGCGTTCGCTGAAAATACAACGGCTTATGATTTTGGAAGAGTGAAAATAATGGTGTATTCAAATTCACCTTGATAAGCGTCTTTGTTTGTTAGGATAACAATCGCAACAATAAGGGCCAAGCAGTTCAGAGCAGAAAGCATCCTATCGTTGATGAGCTTGGAAATTGGAAGGATAAGTTATAACTGAGAAATTATTTTAAAAAAAAGCAATGAAAAATTTTAACAAAATAAGAGAAAACTAATTGAAACTAAGAATTAGAAAACAGCAAAACCTAGGGGTATCGAAAATTTAACCTGACTACTTTTTATAGAGCCGCACGAAACCACGCCTCCTTGCTTCGGATGCAACGGCCCTCCCATTTTTTTTGGCGTGGCTCACGTTTATAATGTAACGGTCGTTTAGTTATGCCACTATAGCTCGATCAATTGCTCACGACAAGAAATGGCAGGGAAAAGTATTAGTAACGGCAATTACAGAATAATAAGTTATTGGCTTACCGAGTTGGGTCGGAAAGGTAGAACCACATTACCACTGAGGAAAATTGCTTCGGTAATGGTCAGGGGTAATAAGATGTATGACGTATATAGATCAAAGAATGTACACTGGGACTAGTGCTTAAAATAATGGCTGAATACAGAGCAATGATAATCAGTCTTCCGGGATTCACGCCTAAAATAATTGTAAAGCCTAAATGGGTTAACGGCAATTAAATATCTCAATTATGTATGTACATTTTTGTGGTTGAGTTCAAATCAATATGAATTAAACGTGAAAATGTCAAAAATAGTGAAAGTAAAAAAAAAACTAGTGGCGTAACGAATGAGTAAGTTAGTTTTTGGTTTTTTTCTTTGACTCTAATTAGGACTGAAATAATCCGCATGGCATACTGTGAACCTTATGAACCATGTGAAGTCATGCAAAAGAATTGTTAATAATGATAATCAAGGTTTCCTAGCTTTACATTGCCAAAATCACTAATTTCTGTAATTTGTTCCATTTTTCGGATAAAAAACCTATTACATGATTATCTTTCTTATATATAAAAACCCAGATCGGGATGCCTGTGGGTGTATCTTAATGTCTGCACTTGCCTTTTGCAAGAAAATGCAGTGGGCAAGTTGCATCAGCAGCCGCGCAGGACTGCGCAGCAGGCTTGTTTTATATAAGTTCTAAGAACCAGTAATATCAACAAATTTTTCGTAATAAGAACACATTTGTTCTGAATGTTATATGCGCATTAACTTAAACAATTTTCTGAAATGTAAATAATAATTGCTATCATACCAATTTTCGTGTGTGTTTGTTTTTATTGAATTATTTTTTTAAGGGGGCGACAGTTTTATTAGCCTTTTTTATCTGAGAAAACCCTAACATTAGTCACGCTCAGCAGCTGAAATATACAAAACTTTTAATTAGATACATACATACTATTTTAGCTAGCCAATGGAGTTGAAATTCCGTGAAAATAGTTATACCGTGCAACCGGAAAGCAAATTTATTTTTTTTTGAAAATAAGGAAAGGAATGCCCTTCTATTAGAGGTGGCCTTCAATTATTTAAATCCAATTACAGGTGCACTTCTATTACAAGTTTCATAAAAATCAGAAATGGTGAAAATTCCATTTTTGATATTTCTATTGCTTAAAACAGTGTTTCTTCTTTGTTTCTAGCACTTTTTGTGCTCTTTCAATTGTTGTTCCCGTCGAGTGATCTTATAATGACGGAGTGCAAAACCTATTGTTACGATGGTTCTCTATCCAAAAGTAAGTTTTTATGTCTTGTTTGAAGGATAAATTAATTCAAAATTTTGCATCATACACATCATATTTACAGCATTTTTAATAAAAAGTATATGGTTCATTTTTCAAAAGTTCAAAAAAATAGTGCGATTGATTAAAAAAAACCAAGATTTCAAAAACACAAAATTTTGAATTAAAGTTACAAAAAAGATCAAGATATCTGGTGCGGAAATTTCAGAATTCAAGCTGAAAATGTAATGCAGGTGCTAATGATTTGCAATTTTTGATCGAAATCAAAATACAAAAAAAAAACCAGGTGAAAAAAAGAGTTGCTCATTTAGAAATAATAAGAGCAGAAGACACAAGAAAAGTTGAAAACATTGTAAATTTTATTACATTTTGTTAATCTTGGCAGGCTTTTGTCACAATTACAAAAAATGCTGACAATTGAAATGGTATTGCTATTTTTTGTTTCATAAAAAGTCATTAGCGTCTTGAAAAAACAGAAATGGAAAATAGAATGAAGTTTTTGGAAGCTTGTTCAAAACCCAGGGCGATTTAACCAATAGGCTCATAGCCACCAAATTTAGGGCGTTTTCCAAACGCATTTGACGTACGCGCCGAATTCAATAGCTAATAGTCGTTCTTAATGGCTATTAGCCGTTTAGGACGGAAATTCTTTTCAACTACTACCACATTTCCAACTTTTGACATTGTGTCCTTCAAAAACACAACATACCGTAAAAACTGTATTAGAAGGGCCCTTAAATTGAAGGACCCCTCTATTAGAAGGGCCCTCCAAACGGCCTCACAAAAAATAAAATTGCCCCCTTTAATTGAAGGGCCCCTCTAATTAAAGTACCCCCTTTAATAGGAGGACTTCTTTAGCAAAAGTACAGTGCCCGAAGTCAGAGCGACGTGAAATTACGTCCAAATTTTGCATTATTATTTTTTTTTATTGTTTTGTGTTCAAATGCTAAGTTTTTCTTTTTTTAATGAAAAAATTTGGAGGCCAAAATGAAAATCACATAGCATTGAGTTCAGTGGAGTGCGTTTGACCATTTTGGCGGACCGAGAATATTATTATTATTTTTTTCTGTGCTTTTTTGGTTTTTTGTAGAATTTTTTGACTCTTTTAAAATTTGTTTTTAGATTATCTGAAATTTTATATACAAAGAACAAGAAAGGCCATTGTAATAGAAAAATCCCCCACACAACCTCACGAAAAATAGAAGAGCCCCCTTTAATTGAAGGGCCCTCAAATACAAGGGCCCTGCGAGACACCCCACGAAAAATAGAAGGGCCGGATTTTCTAATACAGAATGACAACCACATAGTATTTCCAGGTATTATACAACTAGCTGTCTGGAAAAATTCTGATCTTTATTAGGTTAACTTCCTTTTCAGAAAACAAAAACAGACGTAACTTGATTTTTTTTTATTAAAAAACTTTGCCTCTATCGGAAAATATGCCAGGAAGCTAAACTAAAAACGTTCGATTTAATACAGTCTAAAACCTTGAATGCAAAAATATTGTAAAAACAAAAAAAGTTGCAACGCGGTGTTTGCGTACTTTTAAAATTTAAACGAAAATGGGAACATTTCACTTATTTTTTAATGCTATTTCTTTCATTGCCGTTTGAGTTTTCAAAGTACGCAAAAGCCGCGTTGCAATTTTTCTGTTTTCCCAATTTTTTTTTTTTTCGAAATTCTCATTTGGGGGACTTACTGTTACAGGGGCAATACAATTAAATTGAGCCGTACTATTTTTCAAACGGTTTACTAGAAGGTAGCTTTGTTTTGCTTCTTTGAAAAAAAATGTGTAGTTTATGGAAAAAAATTGCAGAAAACACAGCAAACACGAAATTATCATAAAATAAGGTAATAGCGATAAAATAAAATAATAAAACGAACTCCATATTTTTCACATTAAACGTGGATAAATTGTTGATCCTTCTCCTCCTTAATAAAGCTGACTGCTCCCCTTTTCTTTCCGCTGACGATCTTCCTGAAAACTCACTATCTGCAAAATATTGTGTTTTCAATCGAGTTTCAGCATCAGAACGAAAGAAAAAAGACATGTTTTCTCTGCTTCTCTTCGAATCGAACTGTCTTTGCGTGGTGGCTGGAAAAAAGTGGGCGGAGTCACGCGTTCTCATGTCGCAAGTCGATTGAAAAAACAATATATCTCCATTTATTGAAATATTCAGAATAAATCCTGAATTTTAATTGTTTTCTACCTGAATAAATGTTCTATTTGTGAAAAGAACTGTGATGAGCTTAGTATGTGGTGAGACAGTCGGGATAACATTGGGAATCTCGTTCTTAGGGACATGAGTTCAGCTATAGTTTTCCTAACAAGAAACACATTCATGCTAAAACTCGATATAAGCCCCGGGTGACTTGATGAATTTTCTAAATATCTCTTTATTTAACCACAATATCATCTTTCTTATATAGAAAATTTTAGATTAGTCTGTGTGTTTGTTTGTGTGTCTCACACACGAGTTTGCGGTCGTCAAAATTCGATCCAGCGACCTATAGATTGACGTTCAAACGTGCTAACCACTATACCACAAGGGTCACGAGAACTTGAGAGAAATAGGGAAAACAGATGATTGCCATTTCTATTAAAAAAAAAACAAAAATCAGTAAAAATAAATATTTGACGAAGGCGACTTAGTCGCCACAAGCCGCAGGCTTCTTTAACATAAATTCATAACGCAACAACTCTCCGTTTTCGGCTTGATATCAAAGTACGCACAAAATTGATGTTTTGTGATGGAGCATTTCGCTGATGAAGTTGAAGTCATCAAGAAGTTTTGGAACCATATTTCTGGTTGTCTGGTTACCATTCTCAACAAACGCAATCGTTCGGAGGTAGTTCAGTTAAGTCAATAATGCTTTCAACTATGATTCAATTTTTCATATTTATGCGTTATCGAAAACTGAGAAAATGCTTCGACGAATTCGGTTAGCGTACATTTGTAATGAGGAGGCAAAGCTTGGACGTTTCTCCTCGCACGGCGTGTTGGGGACTACGTTTCAGAAAACTTTTTTGAGGTCAAATTTTCGAGCGCCAATTCTCGTGTCTCTGTGTCTCCATTTTTGCACACTTTTTTCTAGACTTGGCAGAACGCCACTGTCGAGACACAGACACATGCGAAAAGGCGCGAATTCCTTTACGTAGGGTCTAGCACGCCGTGCCTCGCCTCTCATCGTCGATACCGAGCATTACATCATCTCCAGAATGGTGCTGATCTCTACGAAATCTCGGATATTGGATAATGGTAACCGATTTTCTGTATGAATCTACATTTGACGTATTCCTCGATTTGAGATACCTCGCCAAATAATGTGCATGTGTGCCTCGCCGCCACTGTGCATGTGTACTTGTTTTTTTTATGTCGTGGCGAAACCCGAATCGGCATATGGATTTGACCTGTAGTGAAATATCTCTACCCCAATTTTTTTCCAATTTTTCACTCGATGAATTACTTTTTCTAGCGTTTTTTCAGATTATTAAAGTGTGAAATTTCATTGTGATTAAAAAACGGGGAAATACCGTCGGAACAGTGGCCAAGCCTTATGGTTTTGAAAAAAACCCAAATAAAAAAAAAGGAAAGTTGAGATTTGGAAAATAAACAATCATTCTTATATATAAAATTCCGTTTGGGTCTGTAACTGAGTTTCTTGGTGTGTCTGTTTCCAAACTGCATGTTGAGAGCGAACTGAGCGCCCGAGACCAACACAAAAACTCGAACTCGCGTCGTTCGCTTGGAGGGCAAGCGCTTACACAGGTAAAATGCGGATGAAGCATATAGCGCGCTGCGTGGAACTCATAGGGAAATTTTGAGATGTGTTTAATGCATCCACGTGCCCGCACATGCGCATACATGCAGGCGCATATAGCATGCACGTCCCGATTCCGGTTCAAAAAGCGCTTGGAGGCTTGGATTTTAAAGGTTTCTGTCAAATCGTATCTTTTTCTCTCATTGGATTTTAAGATGGTTGTTTGTTAAAAACTTTTATCGCGTTTTACTAGTTTCAGAAACAACCATTTATTAATAATAACGCAAAAAATTATTAGTATTGAAACAATTATTGAGAAAATAAATTTAAAAAATTCGGAGCTGGCTCAGCAGATTGCGGAATCCTTGTTGGAGCTGAGCAGTCGCAGCCTGAAAGTACATCAATATGCTTACGGGGTATTTAAAATGAAGGTGTGTTTTAAGAGTATCTTAAAAGCCCTCCACAATGGTGTGGTGTATATCCAAAAACCCAGAAATCTATAGGGGCCTTTCAGCAGGCTTACTCGGAACATTTTTTTTTTGAAAAACTGCGTTTCCTACGTGTTTTCCGAGTTTTCTTTTCGGTAAAAATAGCCCGAATTTTGTTTCGATAGTTTTTCGGAAAAAGTCTGAAAATTCGTCGCGCCAGCTTCTAATTACCCGTCATTTGAACAGACATATAAAAATAGAACGGCAGGGCGGGCTATCGTAATACTATTTTTGCATAGACGCCATGCAAAAATAGTGCCGATCTTCTGCAATGTTTCCCCAATACCGGGGCAAACATTGCAGAATCTTGGTGCAAAGGTAACACGCGACTGCCGAGTAAAGAAAATACGGTGACTCGCCAATTAGAGTTGCAGCCTCTAATTTAAACATTCATGCAATGAAGCAACATCCAAAAGAAAGAGTAGAAATTAAAGGCGCATGCCGCTCTAATACAGTTTTTACAGTAATTGCGATGGCAATTTTTGTGCGAAACATGAATAAAATCATTTAAAAGTACATTTTGATGTTTGTTTTTTGTAATTTATCATTAAAATGCATACTTGCCCTGCATTTTATTGCGGAATGAATAACAGGCTTGGTCAGAATGGGAAAACGGAAATTCTGATTGTCCGACTTTTTTTTCGTAAAATTTTTCGAATTTATTAATGGACCTATTCACAAAACCAGAAAAAAAAATCCGGAAAAAAATTGCGGGAAAATCGGAGAATGCTCCGATTGACCTGAAATTTTGGGAAATGTTAGAACAAATTCTCCTGTACACGCTCAAAAAATTTTGGACAAAAATATCGATTTTAAAAATTTTCAGAAAAATCGATATTTTGGTCCAAAATTTTTTGAGCGTGTACAGGAGAATTTTTTCTAATATTTCCCAAAAATTTCAAGTCAATCGGAGCATTTTCCGATTTTTCCCGCAATTTTTTTCCGTTTTTTCTTTTTTTTTTCGGTTTTGTGAATAGGTCCGGAACATTTTCCCGACAGAATATTTTGCGGAAAATCTCGGGAAAGCACCGTGTTTCTAGGTTTCGCTGCTTCTAAGTGCCAAAAACTGTTCAAAAGAGATTTAGTTGGTGAATTTTTGGTTCAATTATTAATTTATTTTTTTTTTCTCAACAAAAAAATTGAGCCAAATAAAATTAATTTGGAAAAAATGTTCCTTTTCCGATTTTTCAAACAAGCTTCATGAATACAAGCTGTATTTTTGGTTTTTAAACCAACTCACCGATCCATTCTATCAACGCCGTTGTTCCTCTGTGCCAAGCCCGTCCCGTTCTCTTCTGAAATTTGTAACAATTATTATACGCCGAGAAAAAAAGAGCGTTTGAAAAGATAAGGAGATCCAAAAATTACATTAATGACAATATTTGTTTTGGCGAAAACCCGATCGAATTCAGTTTAAAATCGGTAATTTCGAAAAAGAGCGAAAATGTCATAACAAAGCGAAAGTTGACGAAAATGGGCATACTCCAGAGAATTTTCCGAGTATATATTACAAAATTCGTCTTTATAAATAATTTTTTACAAAAATATCGAGAAAAAACGGACAAATAATGCGAAAAATCAAAGAAAATCAGAAAAAATAATTTTTTGATGAGAAATAGGTCTCGGCGTCTCGCACTCTCTCGCGCGTGCAGATGGAGCGCGCTTACACTGCCTTGCCTGCCGGATAGGTGGCTCGCTTTGACATGAAACATATATGCATCGGTATAAGATGAACGAGATATTCATGCATGCGGATTTTTTTCTTAACCACATATAATTCACGCGCTTCCGTGTTTGAAACGTGAATACATATCACGTCCAATATGCACCAATTTTCGATATGTTCCGATAACGGAACCTATGTGCTTGAACCGCATTTTACCTGTGTAACCGCCTGCACCACAGGGCGCACGAAAGAAATGAATGAGAAATAAATTTAAAAGAAAGTGAAGAAAAAACATTTTTAGAAATGAAAAGAAATCAAAAGTAGCTTTTGATGCGGCCAGGCTTGTTATTTTATTAAATTTTGTTTATTTACAGAATATTCATACCTCAAATCTGGGAAAAAAAGCAATGGGAAAAATTCTGCGAAACCGGGGGGTATGACAGAATAGAAATAGGCAAAATAGAAATGCTACAAAATAGAAATGCTACAAAAAAGAACTGGAAAAAATAGAACGGCTACAAAATAGAAATGAGCGGAATAGAACAGCGCGAAATAGAAATGTGACAAAATAGAAATGGGCGAAATAGAAATCGGTGCGATGGAGCGCGTTTGCATTATTCTTCAAATTTTCCGATTATTATAGGATTTTTCAGTTATTTTCAGATATTTTACGCACTTAACAACATCGAAAATGAAGAAAGGTATAAAATCAATGCAGTTTCAGAAAAAAAAATGGAAAATCGGCGAAAAACTGAGCAATTTAAAAAATAATGCAAACGCGCTCCATCGCCAAAATTTGTTCTATTTTGTAGCATTTCTATTTCGCCCATTTCTATTTTGTAGCCGTTCTATTTCGTAGCATTTCTATTTCGCTCAGTTCTATTTTTTCCAGTTCTTTTTTGTAGCATTTCTATTTTGTAGCATTTCTATTTCGCCTATTTCTATTCTGTCGTACCCCCGCGAAACCGTCGGGTTGCTCACACGAAGATTTTGGAAGTATAAGGGTACCATGCATTTCTAAAAATACACATCCGTCTGATCTAATAAAAAAGGGCAGAGGGACTTTTCATTGATTCCGAGTTCATTGGATATTCTGAATAATAATTAAAATCCTTAAAACTGTTTCATACTCACTCTAGGAGCGTGGAGTTTTCGGTGCGGACGTGAACTGACTTCCACGGTTGCACGTAAATCTGAAAGCAAAACACTTTTTTTGGGTCGAAAATTTTGAAATCTTAAATATTTGAAAAATCTGAGATTTTCAAATTAGATTGAACCAGTGGTAGAGCGCTCCCTTAGCATAGGAGAGGGCTGGGGTTCAATTCCCTATACCTCCAGAAACGTTTTTATGACCAAATTGTTTCAAAATTTTGAAAAAAGCCCTCAAAATGGGTTCAATCTAATTTGAAAAGCTAAGATTTTTCAAATATTTAAGATGTCAAAATTTTCGACCCAAAAAATGTGTTTTTCTTTCAGATTTATCAGATATATTAGTTACCTAAATAAAGTATTTAAACTGAAAGTTTGATTTTCGTTAAGTTCGGGCTCATCGGACCATTTTCAGCTTAAAGTTGAGTTTCCCATTGGACCTACTATACTCAAAGTGTTGTAATTTGGACCTACGATACTCAAAGTGTTGTAATTCAGCTGAAACGTGTACGATCAACCCATAGTTAACTAAAAACATTGATTTAGTTTCAAAACTTCATTAAAAAAAAAAAAATACCGAGTCCTAAAAAATCTGAAAAAAAAAATTAATTTTTGGATCGAAAATTTTGGCATCTGAAACTTTTTTTTAAATCTGTATTGTCGCCCCGCCAAATGAAAATCGCATAGCGTTGAGTTCAGCGGAGCGCTTTTGATCATTTTGGCGGGCCGACATTAACAACAACAATGATTACAAAGTCGATCCGTTTTTCAAGTACCGAAGGTTTTCTGCGTACGCGGACGACTGGTGTTTTAAGTCAATTCCTGGCTGGGTAAATAACCGAGCAATCTTCGTAGATTTCTCTACTACCCAATTAGAGGCTGGGTGAACCCCGGGGGTAAGGAGGACTCAAACCTGTGACCTCTCGGACGGCGGCGGTCACCACTACCGGCTGCGAATAATTGCAAAGAAAAAACGGTGATGTTTAGCTATAATCTTCGAAACAAAGAAAGGTTACAGCGATCTATAATTGGGCCACCTAAAGTCGATCTATAATCTATATTACTATTTTCATTCCCAAGCAGACACTTTTCGTTTCACTCGTATGAAACTTATTTTTTTTCTACCTCCTTTTTTCTAATAAATTTTTTTATAGATTTTTTAAAAGTTATAGCTCAATTTTGCATTAAATGCAATGTACAGAAAGTCAATACTAAGGCTTCGAGTTTATTACTGCTAAATAATTTCTAAATTGTATACTTACTTGTGATACTTGTGAGGTTCGACCTCAGTTTCCATCCTGGATACTGCGAACCAAGCTGCGCCAAGTTACACGATCCCTTCCGACAGTGGACCATGCTCGTCTTGCCTCGAGTATGCCAATTCTTCGGCGGCCGTGCCCGAGGTTGCCCCTGAGGGCCTCATTGTGGATGAAGATTTTGATCGAATCCTTGATGTCGTCGGCCCATCTTTTCGGAGGACGACCGCGTGGTCGTGCTGATCCCCTAGGATCCCATTCTGATACTATCTTCGCCCATCTGTCGTATTTCATGCGTGATACGTGTCCTGCCCACTTCAGTTTTCTTCGTAAGACTTGCTTTTCCATGTCTGGTGGGTCACATCCGGCAATTTCGAACATGTTGCTAACCGCTCTCTGTAGTCTCTTCGTGTCTGCCTCCTTGGAAGTCCATGTCTCGCATCCATAAGTCATCGCTGGGATGACAGTTGTTGTGAGAAGTCTTATTCTTGTCTTCTGAGGAGACTGCAAGAGCTCCCGCCGAATGGCGTTGAAAGCAGCCCATCCCGCGCGAATCCTTCTAGCGACTTCTTCAGTGAGAGATCCGTCGTCCGCAAACGTTCTTCCGAGGTATTTGACCTTTTGGGAGATTTCAATCCTCGTGTTCAGAATATCGATATCTGATCTTGTGACGTACTTATTCATCAATATTTGCGTCTTGGACGGGTTTATATTGAGGCCGTACTTGGGACATCCCATTGCAATCCGATTTGCTCTATCTTCTGCCTCTTTCACAGAGCTCGCGAATAAAACAACGTCGTCTGCGAATTCCAAACGGTGAATTGATTCTCCATTGATGTCAATTCCGGTCTTATCATCCTCACAAGGTGCTGGGTCTAGCTCATCCAAGATCGCCTGAAGAGCCAGCGCGAAGAGTAGTGGAGACGACGAATCACCTTGACGTACTCCTCTTTTGATCTTGAACCTCATCTTCTTGTTCAGAACGTTCAGCTCTCCAATCGCCGAAGAGTTTGAGTTGTTTAAGGCCCGAATCACGTTTCTTCCGATTTGAAGATTGTTCAGGACTTGGGATATCTTCGTCCAATTAACGTTGTCGAAGGCACAAGTGAAATCCAGGAAGACCGCTACGAGCGGAATCTTGAATTCGGTGCACTTTTCCCACATCTGCGCGACGACTTGAATGTTGTCTGCGCATCCTCTTCCACGTCTGAATCCTGCTTGTGACTCTTCCAGGTAATCCTCGCTTTTGGCGGTGATCCTTCTCGTAAGGATTTTTGTGAAGAGTTTTGAGACGATTGAGGACAACGCAACCGGACGATAATCTTTCACTTTCTTCGGTTTCGTGGTCTTGGGAAGGAGAGAAATCTTCACCGTCTTCCAGTCTTCCGGTGTTCTCCCGTTCGTGAGGACTTGATTCAGTGCGGCTGTGAGATGAGGAGCTATGCTCTCAATTCCCAGCTTTAATTGTAGCATTGTAATCTGATCAGGTCCTGGCGAATTGTTCGTCTTTGAGGTGACTATTGCGTGTTCGACCTCATGTTGGAGAATTTCCGGCTCATCTGGATGGTTGTATCTGGATTGTGGCTCTCGCGTCGTCGCTGCGTACAGATTGGAGAAGTGAGTGAGAACTAGCTTCCTGATCTCGGGACGATTGTATGTCGTTGATCCATCCGGCCGTTCTAAATTCGTGAACGGGGAGGATTTGAGTGTCAGTGCTCGCTTCGTTTTCTTCAAGCTTCTTCCTTTCACCGCGGCTTCGAGACTTTTAACTTCTCGCCATTTGTCCAAATCATTTTCCAAAGATCTTCGAACTTCGTTGTTGATTTTCGCTAGATCCGCGTTCTTCGTCTGTCCGGCGTGTATCATCTGGAAGCGGGACATCATCATTTTCTTCGTTGCTTCGGAAATCCTGCTGAGTTGATGAGTTGCATGCGTAGCTGTGCTGGCAGCGCTCCTTATCGACTCCGTGAGTTCTTCATAGCATGTTGGTGGATTTTCCGTGAGCATTTCGGTGATGGTGTTCTTGAATCTGACGGGGTCCCATGATCTTTCGCCTCCAGCCCGCTTGGCCTTTGCGAACTTCCTCGACTTTTCCTTCTTCGCGGTTGAGCGGAATCTCGCGCGCAAAAGACGGTGGTCACTGCAGTTGAGATAATCACAGTATACTTCGCAGTCTACTGCAATTTCTCGCCTGTTCGTGAGAATGAAGTCGATTTCGTTCTTCGTTTTGCCGTTCGGACTGATCCATGTCCACTTCCGGTTGGGTCGTTTGGGGTAGATCGTGTTAAGTATTGAAACTCTGCTGGAGAACGCGAAGTTCACCAGCCGATCACCATTATCACTTCTTTGACCAGTTCCGTGTCCACCCACAAATGGAAGATCGTCTGAAGAGCATCCGACGACGGCGTTGAAGTCTCCGCAGATGATGATCGACGAGTCCCACTTCGATAGCCGTGTGTATACTTTCTTCAGATCCTTGTAGAACTTATCCGACTGGGTCTCATTAGCGGCCGAGGTGGGTGCATAGACGTTGATGACGTGGAGATGAGATCCATGAAAATCGAACGACGCCGTACTAATACGGTCCGACTCTCTCTTCGTTTCCACCAGACTATCGAGCCAGTCTTTGTGAATCCAAAAAGCCAGTCCTCCTTCGCGAGCTTCGCGTCTTGTGCAGATCAGTTCGGCTCCACTGGACAAGACCCATTCCCCTTCTTTTCTCTTCGTCTCTTGTAGGGCAATCACCCCCATAGTTAACTAAAAACATTGATTTAGTTTCAAAACTTCATTTAAAAAAAAAAAAAATACCGAGTCCTAAAAAATCTGAAAAAAAAAATTAATTTTTGGATCGAAAATTTTGGCATCTGAAACTTTTTTTTAAATCTGTATTGTCGCCCCGCCAAATGAAAATCGCATAGCGTTGAGTTCAGCGGAGCGCTTTTGATCATTTTGGCGGGCCGACATTAACAACAACAATGATTACAAAGTCGATCCGTTTTTCAAGTACCGAAGGTTTTCTGCGTACGCGGACGACTGGTGTTTTAAGTCAATTCCTGGCTGGGTAAATAACCGAGCAATCTTCGTAGATTTCTCTACTACCCAATTAGAGGCTGGGTGAACCCCGGGGGTAAGGAGGACTCAAACCTGTGACCTCTCGGACGGCGGCGGTCACCACTACCGGCTGCGAATAATTGCAAAGAAAAAACGGTGATGTTTAGCTATAATCTTCGAAACAAAGAAAGGTTACAGCGATCTATAATTGGGCCACCTAAAGTCGATCTATAATCTATATTACTATTTTCATTCCCAAGCAGACACTTTTCGTTTCACTCGTATGAAACTTATTTTTTTTCTACCTCCTTTTTTCTAATAAATTTTTTTATAGATTTTTTAAAAGTTATAGCTCAATTTTGCATTAAATGCAATGTACAGAAAGTCAATACTAAGGCTTCGAGTTTATTACTGCTAAATAATTTCTAAATTGTATTAATTTGTTAATTTCAGAATCTCGGCGCACTCAAAGAGCAATCTTGTTGTTGATCGGCGTCGCTATTGGTTTTGGCTTGGCTGGTGGCGTAATTGGTGGTGTTTTGCCTTTTATTCTGAATCACCTATTTTTTCGAAACCAAATTGATGTTGTGTCAAGTGAAATCAAAGATTTGAGAGAGGTCGATAAGCTCACCGCGGAACAACTACAAATTTTGAAAACGTAAGTGTGTTGTTGTTATATCATTAAGATTTGTTTTTTGTTAGAGCACAAGCCATTTTGAGCCGGAATCATGCTGATCATATCTGGCAAGAAAGCGAAGACAAACTTTTCGAAAAATCCACCATTGATGCGCTGTTTAAGTTTTTGAAAATTTATCCCATACAGCTTATGAAATACTTTGGAATTCCAGAGTCACTGGGAATGAATGTGTTTCGTACTTTTACGTACGAAGCGCAATGTGGCGAAAATTTCGACTCTGTCGAATTAATTGTTTGTCACCGTTCCAGTGCCTCTCCAAAGATTGGTAGAGTAGTAAAATTAGCCCCAAAAGGAAAGTTCAATCATGGACGGATCTACCGTTATTTTGAAACTCCCAATTTCGGAGTCATCACCAGTAGCGGCATTGTGTCGTCTGACACGTGCAAAATATTTGGGAAGTTGTATGCGTGCGCGGAAAGCTCTGGAAATTGTACCTACGACACGCCAGCCGGGTGCAATCAAAGAACAGCGGAAACAGATGGAACTTTTATAAAAGAAATTGATGATTTTTAATTTGTCGCTACTACGCTAAAGGTTAGTTTCAATGCGGTTTAGAAATTTTAATAATTTCATTGAGTTTGCAGAACTATATTATCAGGAACAAGACGCAATCGGTGAAAAAAGTATTGGAGAATCTGGCCAAATATTGTTGTGTCCCCCTCACACATGTCACGCTCAAATCGGTACACACGTCATTCAAAAAAGGCATGATACATTTGAAGAAGTCGCTATAGATGTCGAAGAAAGTCTACCTCACATGAACCATGAAGAAATTGAGAAATTTATCAAAAAGCACAATGAGGTAAATGATCTGCTTTTGAATGAACGTGTGAAAGAGTTACACGACTCAGTTCCATGGAAGTTTAATTTTGATAATTTAATGTTTCGGTGTTTTGGTACTATTGGTAAAAGTTTAATTGTTCTAATTTTTGTAATTGCTGCACTTTTGTTTCGTTTTTATTTTTGTATATTATTCTTTTCGTTTTTCTTCAGTATCGAAAATGAGTTCAAATAAAAATTGGATGTTACACTTATTTTGTCTTTTAAATTTGACTGTATCAGTTGGATTTCTATCAGTTTTTGCTATTTTCTCATCGTGTTCGTAGACTTAACACCTTTTGAGTCATCTGCTCATTGAAATGCCATTGAAACCGTAATCTTTTATTATTTACTTGTATCCTATTGTTTAGTTTTCAGACAGCCCTTTTATAGAACTACTTTGTACGCGTTTCCCATTCGATAAGTTTTAGGCTTTTATATACAGTCCGTTCCATAAGTATAGCGCCCCCCTCGAAGTATTCTGCCTTGGCACGTCCGGGCAAAATTGCAACATGAAACCTAAAAAAACGGATTCAGCATGCAAAAGTACCCCGGAAATAACTTTTGTGCCTGAAGACATCCATGAAGCAGATAGATGTATGAAAAAATGGCTCCTGCAACCGTAACATAAGTATAGCGCCCCCTCGGAAATTTCCAAAAATTCAAGGTTTATAATAAAATTAATACTTTATTGACGTTCATTAGACGTAACCAGATTGTAAACGCAATTTGGCATACAATTAATAGGCTTTGGGATGTACTGGATGATCTTGTTCACGAATTCATGCTCTTTTTTCTTCCACTCGTACAAAGGCCCAGTTTTCATAAAATTGACAAAGTTGTATTGCCTACTCTGGGCAGAAAATCTTTGCACAAGCTTTCCTCAGGCGTTCTCCATAAGATTCAAGACGTGTGCACACTCAGAACTTAGAAAAACGTCGACATTTTTAGATTTAAACCAGTCCAAAGTCTAGATACTCACATGGATTGCAGCATTTTTCGCTGAAAAACAAAACAATACCGGTTGAAAAGACGTCTATCTATCGATCTATCGCCCTGAACAACGACCTGCTACGCGACGCCGTGAATGAGAGGCCAGATGTAACTACGCGAGAGCAGGAGACCATGCTTGGCTGCAGTCACCAAACCATCAGCAATCATCTTCACGATCTCGGTTAACGACGAGTGCTGGCGAGATGGGTACCCCATGCTCTCTTTCCCTACCAAATGCAGGCTCGTGTGACGGCCTGTCAGTCTCTTCTTCTCTCTCCACAAAAGAAAGAGTTTCTGGCGGACCTTGTTACAGGGGATGAGAGCTGGGTACTCTACAATAACGACACCCATCGCGCTGTCTGGATTCCTCGTGAAGAAGAGCCGCCAGTGCAGCCAGAGGCCAATCTCTACGATAAGAAATGTTTGCTTTCCTGCTTCTGGGACGTGAAGGGCATGTTGTACTACGAGTTACTCCCGCAAGGGAGAACGGTCAATGCTACTACCTACTCCAATCAGCTTGCCTCGCTCGCCATCGCTCTTCGGGAAAAGCGCCCGAGACGCTCCGCTGTCCACCTCCTCCATGACAACGCGCGCCCACATGTTGCCAAGGCCACTCAGGCAAAACTACAGGAGCTGAACTAGGACACGGTTCCGCATCCACCGTACTCACAAGACATCGCGCCTTCTGATTATCACCTCTTCCAACCGCAAAAGCTGTTCCTGAAAGAGAAGCGTTTCGCGAAGTACGAAGACCTCAAAATGGCAGTGTTCAACTTCTTCGACTCGCAGTCCGCCGCGTTCTGGAAGAAGGGCATCGACGACCTCCCCGAGCGATGGCTCATGGTTGTGATGGTCAATATATTGTTGATTGATCATGCTAGGAAATAAAGTTGATAAAAAAATAAAACTGCGAAATTTTTCGGAAAAAAACTTTTTTGCCAGCCTAATATATTCATTTATTCATAAGAAACTGGATGCTAAAAACCGGGAGTAATAAAACCAATAAAAAAAACCGACGAAATACGATGGTAAAATGAGAAATAAAATAGACACGCATTTAAATGTCACGCTTATATGATAATAAAATATTTTTACGTGAAACTTTATTTTAATTGTGAAGGGGGGCTTTTCTGGGTGGTTTCCCGTGGTGTCCTGAACTGTCACCGGTCAAATGCGGTGGATGCATATAGTGTCCGTATTTTAATCATGTCGTCCTTTTTGTCCACTTTTTTGCATTAAAATAAATAAATTCAATGCGTACAAGCCTGCGACATTTGGCGGCTTTGTCCCTGCTTTTTTTTTCACTTTTCTTAAAAGTTTTTTTTTCTTGTAACGGAACTGATTTATGTACTTCAACTCTTCCAAATTTCGTGATTTTTGTGGCTGAATTAGTAAAATGTCTAAACGTCAATCAAACTACGCGGATTTATTAAATATCTAGAGCCTAATTTACATAAATGCACGATATGATTCAAATACGGACACTATATGCATCCACCGCATTTCACCTGTGGTAATATTGGGGGTGCACTTCTGTAATTTGATATATTATTGTTTTAAAAAATTTGTCACCTGGCGAGAGGCGCGAATTCAAAAAATAGGCTCCGCCTCCTCGCCGAAATATTTTTGCAATTCTGCGCGCGCCAATTTGCAATCGCGGTGCGCGCGATTTTCTGCGTCGAATTTTTGTCCAGTGCCTTTCAATTTCTCCTGGAAACCTTTATAAAAATTGTTATTTTGAAGCGAATTTGGCAACTGTTGATTTAAAGTGAGTTTTTAATTGTTTTCGATCGATATTTGTTAATAAAGTAACGGAAATCCAGCGCATAAAATCGCGCGCACCGCGATTGCAAATTGGCGCGCGCAAAGTTGCAAAAATATTTCGGCGAGGAGGCGGAGCCTATTTTTTGAACACAGGTGAAATGCGGTGGATGCATATAGTGTCCGTATTTTAATCATGTCGTCCTTTTGGTCCATTGGACGGTATGTAATAACTTTTTAGTTATTTTTTTGCATTAAAATAAATAAATTGAATGTTTATTCACAAGCCTGCGACATTTGGCGACTTTGCCCCTGCTTTTTTTTTCACTTTTCTTACAAGTTTTTTTTCTTGTAGCGGCACTGATTTTTGTACTTCAGCTCTTTCAAATTTCGTGATTTTTGTGGCTGAATTAGTAAAATGTGTAAACGTTAATCAAACGACGCGGATTTATTAAATGTCTAGAGCCTAATTTACATAAATGTACGATATGATTCAAATACGGACACTATATGCATCCACCGCATTTCATCTGTGAATTCGCGCCTCTCGCCAGCTGACAAATTTTTTAAAACAATAATACCGTCTGATTCTGTTATTAACATATTTTTTAGAACATTTTTGTCATAAAAACGTTTCTGGAGGTATGGGGAATTGAACCCCAGCCCTCTCCCATGCTAAGGGAGCGCTCTACCACTGAGCTATACCCCCATGTATAGAACAAATGAATAGTTATTTGAGATGTAACACTGTGGTCGCACTAATCGTAGAACCGGTTTTTCTTTAGCAAAGGGCTGTCAAGGTGTCGCAACTACAGAGAACATTTGGAAGAGGGACAAAGGTTGACTTTTCGAAGTCCTAGTGGCTCAGCTTAACGGTTTTCCGGCCTTCTAACGGTAATATAGACTCATGAACAACGCTGAAACGGCTCCGGGTGACGGACTTAACAACATGAACAAACTTCTCACGATCGAAACAACACTCCGCCTTGATGGTGCAAACTTCAATAACAAAGATAAAGATCTCTCACTACTCGAGGGGTCAAACGTGCGAACACCGTTCACGGCGCGGCCAAATCGACGTGGCCGAGGAAATTGCGAAAACTCGGCCACCACATTTTTAATGCATTGCGCGCGAGATGCAACTTTTAACCTTCGTTTTTTTGCTAATTTCTCCCGTTTTGTACTTTCTTTTGTTTTTATAATTGTTAAAAAACATAAAATCGTTTCAGTGTATCTCACAACCGACTTGAAAGCCGATTCTCGTCATCCACTGCGGGTCTACACGTGAAGTGAGTTTTTATAAATTTTTTTCAATCAAAAAAAGTTGGTATATCGTTTTGTTATTTTGCCAAAACGTACTCCAGGCAAATCTCATTCTTTTGATACCAAACTTATAAAACTTTATCACTTTATTCTTGAAAAAAAATCACAAATTGTTGAAAAAAGTGAAAAATTCAGTCAAAAAAATGTTTTTCTCGAAAACAAGTTGGTATATCGTTCTGATATTTTGCCACAACGTACTCCAGGCATTTCTACTTCTTTTGATATTGATAATTTGAAGACGTACGGATCGATTTTCAAGAAAAATCACAAAGAAACGAAAAATGAGAAATTTCAAAAAACAAAACTTTCTTTTTTTCTCGAAAATAAATCGGTATGTTGTTCTGTTATTTTGCCACAACGTACTCCAGATGATTCTCTTTTTTTTTGAAACCAAGTTTATAAAAATGTACCATTTTATTTTCGAAAAAAATCACAAATTGTTGAAAAAAGGGAAAAACTGAGACAAAAAAACTGTTTTCTCGAAAATAAGTTGGTATTTCGTTCTGATACTTTGCCACAACGTATTCCAGGGAATTTTCCTTCTTTTGATACTGAATATTTAAAACTGTATTACTTTATTTTTGAAAAAAAAATCACAAATTGTTGAAAAAAGTGAAAAATTCAGGCAAAAAAATATTTTTCTCGAAAACAAGTTGGTATATCGTTCTGATATTTTGCCACAACGTACTCCAGGCAATTCTGCTTGAGAAAAACCACGAAGAATAGAAAAATGTGATAATATCAGCCAAAAAAAACATTTTTTGTCGAAAATAAGTAGGTATAATGTTCTGAAACATTCCCCTAACGTACATCAAATAATTATCTTGCTTTTTTTTTTGCCAAAACTACTAGGTTTTTACGACTTTTTTAAAGATTTCTTGTTTTTGTAGCTATTCTGGTACTTTTCCTCGTTTTCTTGTTGTCCGATTCTTATTTTATGATTGTATATTATTTTTTTTGTTGTTTTTTGAACATTTTTAATGGAATAAAGCAATTAATTTCGCTGTTAAGAACTTTAAAAAGCAAAATTAAACCAAAAACAAATTGGTGATGACGCGCAATCTGCAGTGTTGCGCCGCGGTGTTTGCACACCAGTTTCGCTGCCAAAACTGCTGTACCATTACAAGTTTTTCCTCGGCCACGTCGCGTTGGCCGGGCCGTGCCGTTTTGATTCAGACGAGAACTTGGCACCAAGTTTGTTTAACTACTTTGGAGGAAAATAATGAAAATCTAAGGAATTACAGTACCGTGCAGTAAGATATACAATATCACTTATTTGACTATAACTTTTGAACGGAAACGATTAGGATTCTGAAAAATTGCATGCAAATGTTTTGTGATGTTATTGCCAAGCCCCCAAAATGGGTTCACGCAAATTTTAAATATTTGTAAAATCAGAGTTTTTCAAATTTGACTATTTTGGGGGCTTGTTTCAAAAATTTAGCTATAATCTTCAACTTAACACCTTTTGGGTCATCTGCTCATTGAAATGACATTGAAACTTCCTTATCACCGTAATATCTTATCATTTACCTGTATCCTATTGTTTACTTTTCAGACAGCCCTTTTATATAATCACTTTGTACGCGTTTCCCATTCGATAAGTTTTAGGCTTTTGATCCAGGAAATGTTTTCTTCATATTTTTCCTGCTATTTTCTTTGCTTTCTTGTTTTATTTGAGGTTTCCGCCAAGAGCCAGAGTTATCTTAAAGATTTGAAATTATTCAAAGGCGGCTGGGAAACTAAAATTGACGCAGAGACATGGCCGTTCTCAATTTACGTTTCGGCGTCGTCTGATCACAGAGACTCGTTGAAGCATATTTATCTAAATACAACTCATAATGGGGTCATATCGTTGCACGATTTGCAAAAAATGAGATTAAATCCAAATTCGGCACTACTGCAACCCTTTGTCGTGACGGGTGGTGAGGCCTGGATTACCACGAGATTGGCTGATCCAGAAATGCGAAATTTGAAAGGATATTTGCATGTGACAACCTGCAAACAACAAACAGGTAAGTAATTTTTGAATTATTTCTGTTTCGTTTTTTTTTTTTTTTCAATTGTTTCCCTTTTGAAGAAACCAAAGGCTTCTTTGTATATGACGTCATGATGTCCGAGGAGATTTCAATTGGGTTCCACCAGCCTTATGACGTCACACTTGTATTTCTGAACACAAACTTTGACACTTATCCTTGGCAATCTTCAACCATTGACGCTTGGAATCAGGAAATGGATTCCACAGTTTATTTATGAAGGGGTGCCGACACATAACGTGGAAAACGCTTGCTCTCATATATTTTCTAATCCAGTGATAACTACATCAGGGAATTTCGTTCCTATTCGATATATCGAAAGGTTCTCGTTAAGTCTTGGTGTATTTTATATGAAATCTTACAAAGGAGTAAAATTTGTAATTGAGCCTGGATATGCAGAGTTGGACGGCCGGCAGACTTCGGCACTGACAACTACTGGTGTTTACATGAAACCATTCAATGTTCCAGACAAGGATATTACTATTTTTACCACACGTGACCCCAGATACAACGGAACAGTTGGAATGAATATTGTGGGGAATGTACCGGAATATTCTCAAATCGCTTTATTCGAAAATGATGGTGAACAGTCCCGTCATAAAACATTTACTCCGGAAGACCGAATTCTTGGATTTGAAACTGATAAAGTTGGACAGAATATTTGAATTAGGCCAAGTAGAACTATGGCTGGGGAGTTTTTCGTTCAATATTATGTTATCCGTAAGTTAGACCACTTTGCAACCGCATCACAAGTAACAGCTCTGTTGCAGAAGGAAATGTACACATCGGAGGATCTACGGACATACAGTACCGTTCAAAAGGTTGGAAACTTTTGGTCTTTGGAGTATACCTTTCGAATCGAGAGGGTTATGGTTCTGAAAATTTGCATGAATCTGCCCCGTAATGTTTTTGACAAACTCCAAAAATAGATTTGGTCATTTTTGAAAACTGCAGACTTTTCAAAAAATTTCAGATGCCAAAATTTTCGATTAAAAAATATTTTTTTTTTCAGATTTTTCAGGACTCGATATTTATGTTCAAAACAAAGTTTCAAAACTAAAAGTATGATTTTAGTTGACTATGGGTTGATCGTACAATTTTCAGCTGACTTACAGCACTTTGAGTATCAGGGTCCACATGGGTAAGTCAACTTTAACTTTTATTGAGAATCACCAAAACCGAATAAATTAAATAAACTTTGCTTTTTAACAGTTTTTATCTTATTTACTCTTATTTTCTTTAATTTTGGTGATTCTGAATAAAAGTTATAGTTGACTTACCCATGTGGACCTTGATACCTTGACCTTGATAAAGTGCTGTAAGTCAGCTGAAAATTGTCCGATCGACCCATAGTCAACTAAAATCATACTTTTAGTTTTAAAACTTCATTTTGAACTTAAATATCGATTCCTGAAAAATCTGAAAAAAAAAATATTTTTGGGTCGAAAATTTTGGCATCTGAAATTTTTTGAAAAATCTGCAGTTTTCAAAAATGACCAAATCTATTGTGTTTTCAATCGTCTTGCCACATGAGAACGCGAGACTCCGCCCACTTTTTTGAGGGCGACCACGCGAACACTGTGATATTTGAAGAGACGCAGACAGGTAGCGCACAAATAAGTGGGCGGAGTCTCGCGTTCTCAAGTCGCAAGTCGATTGAAAACACAATCTTTTTGGAGCTTGTCAAAAACATTACGGTGCAAATTCATGCAAATTTTCAGAACCATAACCCTCTCCATTCAAAAGTTATGCCCGAAAAACCAAAAGTTTCCAACCTTTTGAACGGTACTGTAATACCCACTGAAAGAGTTATCGTGACTACTACCAATTCCACCGCATTCAACATCGACCATTTATTCTGCGTATTGATTTTAGTTATTGGAGCAATAATGCTTTAGAATTCTGTAATGATAAATAGCGTTAATTTTGTATTATAAGCCCACCTGTAGTAGAAGCCCACCCTATTATATGAGCCCATCTTGAGACCTCTTCGAAAAATAAAATGCCAGCCTGTAATAGAAGCTCACCAGTAATATAAGCCCAACCTGAGGACCCCTGTATTTTATGCAATAAAAATAATGCTGAAATGGGAATAATATCATTAAGATGTCTTCTAAAATTTAGTTTTTAGTTAATAGCAATGCAAAAGAACCTGAGGAAATTAAAAGGCTGATAATTGCGAGAAATTCGCAAAAAATGGCAGAACCCCGCAAGTTGGTCTGAAGAAAATGACGAGAAGGAGGTGGACGAGAAAAATTAGTAGAAAAAAGTAAAGTTTTGATATAAAAGGAAACATTATCTGATTTCAGTTAAGTTTGAAAAATATCGTATAGAAGTAGCAATCAAAAACGAGCTGAGCACGCTCGGCTGCCCCAAAAACTCAAATTTGCGTTGGTCGCATAAAATTCAAGCTTTCAAATTATTTTAAATACACAAAAGTCATTTTTGAAATGATAATAAAGTCTAAGCGGATTTCAACAAAGCCAATTGTTGGGTTGCCGACTTGCAAAACTCTTGCCGATTCATGCGGCAAATTGCCACCTATATCGGCGCGTCGGCCCACAGGAGTCGGCCAGAGTGGGCGGCAAATTGTCGATAATTCTCTGAGTTGTTTCGTTAGCAAAGAGAGGATCCTGGCTCCTTCTCGCGGCGCAGCATAACGCTGCAGCAGTCAGCACAACTTCAGCATGATATCAGCACAGTAGCAGCACAATACCAGCATCTGATAAGAACACGTCAACGAATATTGCTGACACACTTGTGAGAGCTTGCGCAGTTTTTATTTTTCACATTCAAACATGTTTTTGGGTTTTTGAAGACTTTTGAAGGTTTTTTTTTTAAATATTAAGTGAGTTAAAAAATAGTTTTAAACTTTTTCGGCATATTTAATTTATTTATTTGCTTTCAAACGTACATACATATAGTCGGCGAATACATCATCAACCTCGCTCTAATGCAAAATTCCTGTAAAACCGTGTTGCGCTTGCAAGATTAACTCGAATTCTAGTTGTATTCCTATTTTTCAACAGATAATGACGTATCCACGACAAGTTGCCGTTCAAATTGTATTTTTCGCTTCAAAAAAGGCGCACTACACTGTTGAAAATTGAAAAGTGCCGTAGAGCGAGGCTGGTGATGCATTCGCCTATTATACATGAAAATGATGGAATACCAATAGAATAATCGGGGCAACTAAAAATAAAATGATTGATCGGACCCACGGTGATTCTTTTACTACCGGCCACGCATTTCTAGTCCCCCGATCGCAAGTATTTCCCCTCTCCACATCGCACTCTCTCACTCTCTCATCACATGAAGTGGGCGGAGTTCCCTCCCCTTTTTGCAAAATTCGGCAAAAAAATTTGCGGAAATCAGTTCGGCCACCACGGAAAACCAGTTTCATTTGAAATTGTATGTATAAAAACGAACGAATTCCGGTTTAAAATATGCGCCCTAATGAGATCTAGTAACGTGACAGACAACTTTTTGATCAGATGTCATTTACAAAATCGCGACAGGAAAAACCTAATCGGGGGACTAGAAATGCGTGGCCGGCAGTAAAAGAATTGCCGTGCATTTGAAATTGTACGTAAAAAATCAGACCAATTCCGGTTTTAAATATGCGCCATAATGAGAGGAAGTAATGTGACAAAAAATTTCTCGATCCGAAGTCATTTAGAAAATCGCGACAGAAAAAACAAATCGGTGGACGAGAATAGTGTGCTCGGTAGTAAAAGAATCACCGTGGGACCAGCAATACACGGTGTGTTGAACGGTGCACCGCTGCAAACGCGCCCCTTCGCACTACTCATTGAAAGAAAGTTTTATGGTTACGGTCACTGTTTTTGAAATATCGCATTGATCAATAAATTGACGTGATTTCCTACCTTTTTTTGTACTCTTCCGCATAAGAAAAAATTAATGAGTCGATTAGAAACACTTTTCGTTGAATTAACATAATTGTTTCATGCGTTTTCAATGAAAATGTTTTTTGAATTGTCTTAAGTTGCGGCGCATGCGTAGAAATCTGTAACGTTATAATTTGAAAGCGCATGTGACGGCAATTTGCGTACTTTTTATTATTTTTGAAAAAATTTACGCTTTAACACACCGTGCAATAGTCCGGTTGGTCAAGTGGAATGGGGAGTTAGGATGGCTAGAGGAATAGCGCCTAGGCGCGCAGCAAAAGCCTTTGGATGCAATCTCTTTGGCATTAATTTGGCAATATGGTTCCGTAGGGACAAGTTGGCATGAAGGAAAGCTTTTGAAGACATTAAACAAGCCGTTAACATATATGGGCATCTGGCCGACCGGGACGGTTTGACATACACAGAAAGGGACGGAAAGTGATATACATTGGTTATTGTGTTTTCAATCGACTTGCGACATGAGAACGCGAGACTCCGCCCACTTATTTGTGCGCTACCTGCCTGCGTCTCTTCAAATATCACTGTGTTCGCGTGGTCGCGCACAAAAAAGTGGGCGGAGTCTCGCGTTCTCATGTCGCAAGTCGATTGAAAACACAATATAATTTTATGATACCAAACCTTTATAAAAAATATATTCAAACGAATTTTGTAATTTTTTAAGTCATTTGTGACTGAAAAACAAAAACAACTTAATAATTATGAAAAATTGTTTTTTTTTCTCGCTGGATAACAATTCTCTGGCATTCTTTTTCAGATTTTGCAGGTATTGTTTATTGTTCGCCTGGCTATCGATTTAAAAATGTGTGATTTTTAATTTTTACTATTTTAAAGTTTTATAAACAATACTAATATTTTGCAGATGACCCAGACAATAGAGAACTTTGAAACAAATATTTAAACAACGCATGAATTCGCTCACAAATCCCTCGCAAAAATTTGGAAAATACGTTTAAAAAATCTAAATCTAAACGATAAAACCTACTTAAAATAACGCAAAGTTGAATACGGGTACGCATTTAACAAAAAAAATTGAAATTTGTATTTTCCTTCACTTTTTGTTCATGAAAATTTAAAAAGGTTGAAATTCGCGTGAAGAGGCGGAGAGCTCACGCGAAAAAAAAAAGCTCACGCGAACTTGGAGGTGACAAGTTTTTAAAAACAATAATACAGTATCTGCATGTATCCATTTAGTTACGAGTGGCCAACTCGTGTTAAACTTAAACGCTAAAATTTCTTATACTAAACGGCTTTATTTACAAAAAGTTATTTTACTACAAAAGGGGACAATGAAAAATGTGAAAGAGGCGCGGGGAAAACATAAAATAGGCGGCAAGGCAAAAAGGAAGGCGGAGGCGACGACAGTCGGCTCAAACGAATAGAAATAAACCCGTTGAAATGAACGGTTTCTCGCCTTTTATAGAGTGAAAAAGGGGCGGAGTAAATAAGATCAGTGATTGGTGGATTAACGGTAATTGCGTCGATCGAAATGGTCCAACAGTCCTCCTGGCGAAAGTGCACGGTCGGCGTGGAGTCGCGAGACGACATGCGGTGCGAGTGTGCGTGGACGTCGGTGGTGAACGAAGGGAGACGCAGGGTGAGAGACAGATCAGTGTGCGCAGGAGAGAGGCGTCGGACCGGGAAAGGGCTCGACGCTTACACCTCCCCCTTTTTCTTCCGGATCGACCCTGATCCTCTGAAAATGAAATGGAGCATCCGTGGTGACCGATGGAAATGTCGTCTTCTCCACTGCTCGTTGATATCGTGACTGAAGCTGGTGCCGTTGGTGGTGTTGGTGAACTCGCTCATAGTCGTTATCGTATGACTTTGCCGAATTTTACTGCTTTACCGAGCTCCGTTGTGGTTGTCGAGATGGTGTGACCGAAGCTCTGGAAGTTGAAACTGTCGCCGTGTAACATGCTTGAATCGGGTGAAATAAATATTGGGGATAATTAGTGCCGTAGTTTTTTTCTTTTTTTTTTTAAATATATTTTTTCTCTTTTTTTTTCTTTAAATTTAATTTAAATTTTTTTTCTTTTTAAGACTTCTCCATGGAGAAAACAAATGGGGTGTTGGTAATAAATACAATAAAAAGGGAAATGATTGTTGGGGAAAACAATTAAAAACAAAGTTTGGACTGGTAAAAACGAAAAAAAATAATGATAGGGGATGAGGCAAATAGCAAATTGAAGAAACGAAGCGGAGCGAAGTGAACTAAAACCTCACTGAAATATTCCTTTCGGCGTCGTAGCAGCGGGAGATGTTGATGTGCAGCTTGCTCAGGAAACATGTTGCGGGTCGTTACCAAAATGCGTTGTTGCAGCAACAGATACTCTTGGAAACGTGCTTGGTAACGTTATTTTTGACGTCCATAGCAGTCGGAATACTTGACACGTCATCATTGTAGTTCGGAATTCTTGCTAATTGGCGAGAAGGGGTGTTGTTTTGACTCGCTTCGGCGTTCCTGTAGACAAGAAACAAAAATTGGTAAATTTCTTACATGTCTTTCCGCGAATGTTGAGTGAACCCAAAGTCATTTTGTTACGTGATGACCGTCGAGAATCCAAGAGGGTGGTTAAACTCGAACTATTGGTGTGTGTTGCGGTGACGTTGTTGGTTGGGATGACAAGTGACGGTCCGTGGGAATGTCTGCAGTCGGATTTCCTGGCTTGCCGCGCCAATATTTTTCTTCATTTTCAACAAAAATCGACGTCGCATAAGTTTCCGGCGGCATTCACAAAATGTTGGTCTTCGGTGCTTATCGGATTCAAACGTTAATATGGTGTGTTTGTCGAGCATTCTGACCACAAGATGCTGCGTGATCCTTGATACATACACACGAGATCTGGCTGGAATTATGTCAGGAAAGAAAAAACAACTGGCCTGTTTGCGCTTTGGGATCGTGTTGTGGAAGACGCCGGCTTTCTTGCGCTGCTCCTTTTGGTGAATTCGTGACGGAACATTGCTGACGACAGGAGTCGATTGCGTACAGACAGTGTACTAACTCCTTGTGATACAGTGATCTCACACAAACGAGTCCGGACCAGCATTCGGAAATCTTCTTGGGTGCGTGTGACTATGAGGACGTCGCCGATTCTGAGCTTTTCGGGTCCTTGATTTGTTGAAACTCGTTCAATTGCTTGTGTTGGTCGGACCGAGGAACATCAGGTCCGGGCAAACTGTGGTGGCGAACTCGACATGCACCGGCGTGATGAAGAATCGACGTACCGCAGTTTTTCTAGAACGTGAACAACGCGAAAGACTTACGGAGTGCTTGCATAAAGTTGGTGTATCGTAGCTACAATCGAGTATCGCCGAATTCTTACTGGATCGCGTTGTGATCTTCGCATGCATCTTTTTCGGTTTTTAGTCCTCAGGAACGTCGACATCGTTTTTTCTTCAGTCGCAGGACATCAGCACGCCGAAAAAAAAATTTCTGATTCCTTGATCCGAATCTTAAAGTTGCTCCCGCGGTCGTTCCATGGTTGTTTTCATTCTTGTGGATGACTCCGTCTGTTTGTAATGGTGTCATTTTCACTGCGGTGGATGTTTCATCGGTGGAGGCTGACAACTGACCAGCTCTGGACGGCGACGTACCGGTTTTGCCGATTAGAGACCACGATGCCACCGGCAAGGTGTTCTGAATTGATGGCTCCCGTTCTTGTTGTTGAATGCTTGTTGGTTGACGGAAAGCTTGAAGACGGTCTCCTTGATGACGATTGAGTCCACGTACGAGAGCACCGACGAAATTGGTTGGGAACCAAAAAATTGACGATTTCTAGAACTTGACATGATTTCGTGTTAAACCGCGGCGAGAAGATGTCGGGCCCTCGAAAATTGACAGAAACCCGTAAAATACTCACGTATCCAGCCGCGAATGAGCAAACGGCACCAGAAAAGCAGTGCAAAAGCGAGAAAAAACATACAGGCTGTGATAGATGCCTCACTGTTGCAGTAGTGTTTGTGGCGGACGTGGCGGTTCGGCGAGGAAACGTTCCTTTAGTGGTCTTCAGGGTGTCGTGGAATAGTCACATTGTTCCTCCAATGTTGTTGCTTAACCGGATAGCCATATTCTTTGATAATTGTGCGGCGAGAGCTTTGCCAGAGTATTATCGTCGTTGAGCGAACCACGATGGAAATCAATAATTGCCAATTCTTGTGAGCATTGTCCGTGTGTGAGTTGACGCTAGCGTTTTCCTCGATGGTGGATTGACGATCCGTAAACTTACCTGGTTTGTCGTTTTTATCGGAATCTTAACGACTTTTTCTGCTTCATGGGGTGACTACGATTCTTTCTTCTCAGTTTTTTTTTCGTTGCCAAAAATATTCGTCTTTCATCTTATCCGGATTTATTGATGTTTGCGTCGGCCTTACCAGAATCAATGAACTTACCTCCCTTTGCTGCAATGGAAGTTTAGAAAAAAAAATGTCCCCTTGCGGAGAAGGTATGTGAGAAGCGATCAATGAATGATCAGTGTCGAAGTTGGCGGCGAGTCGGCCGGGGCGACCTCCTGCTCTCGCTCGAACTGTGCAGGCACAATTCTCGCTACGGCGGTGGAGGCGGCTCCCGACTCCGTCGTGATCCGCAACTTATTGGTTCGACGGTAAGCAGAGAAAAGATGAAAGAGAGGAAGATGAAAAATAAAAGAAGAGAAAACCTATTACTTACCTAACTTGCCTAAAAAAAAAAAAAAACTTAACTAAACCTAAACAAACTTAAACCTGTAGCTGGCGTGATGTCGCTACCCAGTGGAGCGGGGGGATAGTGGGGACGCTATCGATCCTCGGCGGTAGGTGGCCAGGAGGGGGAGTTCCCAAAACTGCGGGGCACTCCTGGCACTTTAAACCAGACTATGCTGAACTAAAACCGGACGATGCCGAAAAACACTAGGGCTATGCCTAAAAAAAAAAATTCTTAACCTAAACCGGACTATGCCGCAAAACACTAGGGCTACGCCTAAAAAATTCTTAACCTAACCCGGACTGAGCCGCAAAACACTAGGGTTATGCCTAAAAAATAATACTTAACCTAAACCGGACTATGCCGCAAAACACAAGGGACTTGCCTTAAAAAAATCTTAACCTAACCAGGACTTTGCCTAAAATACCAGGACTATGCCTACAATTTAACCTTTGACTAACTTAACCTAGCAGGCGCGACCTGCGTAGGGGGGGAGGACAAGCACCTACCTAGGGGGGGACCGCGAACCGAGGACTTTACCTCCATCGCGTAAACCTAACTACCGCCGCAAACCCACCGGCGACGTCTCCGGTGGATTCCTTAACCCATTGCCTAAATTGCCTATTCTAACCCCTAAAAATAAAAAAAATATACGAACAAAACGGAAACTGCGGAAAAACGAAAAGAAACGAAAAACGAAACAAACAAAGCAGAGAAGGAGAGAGAGAAAAAAAATTTAATGCCTAAAAAAAAATAAAATTTACGCGCGTGTCATTAAACTACTAATAGAGGCGGCGGATCTTTAGGGCCAAAAAAAAATTTGACCCACGACGCTGCTACCAGTTACGAGTGGCCAACTCGTGTTAAACTTAAACGCTAAAATTTCTTATACTAAACGGCTTTATTTACAAAAAGTTATTTTACTACAAAAGGGGACAATGAAAAATGTGAAAGAGGCGCGGGGAAAACATAAAATAGGCGGCAAGGCAAAAAGGAAGGCGGAGGCGACGACAGTCGGCTCAAACGAATAGAAATAAACCCGTTGAAATGAACGGTTTCTCGCCTTTTATAGAGTGAAAAAGGGGCGGAGTAAATAAGATCAGTGATTGGTGGATTAACGGTAATTGCGTCGATCGAAATGGTCCAACAGTCCTCCTGGCGAAAGTGCACGGTCGGCGTGGAGTCGCGAGACGACATGCGGTGCGAGTGTGCGTGGACGTCGGTGGTGAACGAAGGGAGACGCAGGGTGAGAGACAGATCAGTGTGCGCAGGAGAGAGGCGTCGGACCGGGAAAGGGCTCGACGCTTACAATTTGCATATTTGAACATGCTTGCAACGGGGAAAAACACAAAAAAAAATTTAATTTCATATATGAACAGTTTCATAAGAAACATTTATTTTTTATTTGCACAAAACTTAAAAATTTTAATTTTTCAGATCCATTTAATACGGACTGTATCAAAGCTTAAGCTTCATACCGTCACATCAGCATTCATTTGTCAACCATTTTTATGATTTGGAATTAGAATTAGAATTCTGTTGGCTGCCAATTGTCATAAAGGCCCATTCATCTGACACGGTCGTATTCCGTAACGACTTCTCATCATTCGCTAAACCAAACTAACCACAATAGTGTACTTACTTTTTTAACATTTGCTTGCATCACTTGGGTTGATCTGATATTATTTCATTTCCGTTTGCTTTTCTACTTTTTCGAATACCACGCAATATATTTTCATTTCTCGCAAGTCGTAACTTAACAGGAAGTGACCGTTAACATCTGTGTCTAAATGTCAGTCTGCAAGTGGCCTCGCTTTTGGCCTTTTCATTGCGGTTCACAGCCCTGGGTTTGGAGAAAGGGGTTGGGCAAGTGAAAAAAAAAAAACACATCTGCCGGTTTCTGTTTACTCAAATACAATACCCAAAGGATAAAAGTAAAGGTTAGGCACATATTAATTCCGGTCAATTATTTTAAAGTTATATTATTTTATTCTGTTTCTAAGTTTCGAAAGTATAGAGACGCTTTCCTAAAGCGAAATCTTTGTGTGTCTACTTGACCCGTCGGTTGAAAGATTTTATCGGTTAATTAGCTAGGAATCACCGATTTTCTATTCAATTTATGTACAAAAGTATCTCAATTCCAAAAAAAGTTTTTTATTGTAGTTTTTTCCCTCTGTTCACACATATATGGTATATTCCACATGAAACAACGCAACTGGACCAAGGGTCATAAATGTGAGAACTTTTTTACAGCTTTATGGTCTGCGAAAAGTTTAAAATACGGCAACTCTCTACTTCTTTCTTCTTGCCCGCAAATTGACCATTGTCTTGTTTTTTGTTTTATATTCTAGCTACAAAACCTCCTGTCCACTTTCAACTCGCTTCTTGAATATGAAACAAACTGAGTGAGAAGTTGCACAATCAAAAGCGGTAGATCAAACGACAATAACAATAGGGTGAGCGAGAATAAACGGTTCGGTGTCGGCCATATGTGTGTATGTATGTACCTTTACCAAAACCATTGTGCCTCGTGTTTTTCAGTATTATATGGGCTTTTTTGTTGGGGATCTCATATTTGCATGAACATGGTCCGATCGGTCATCTTACTTTTATTTGCCCCAATTTTTCTACTCGTTTTTTTTATCATTATCATGTATATGTATTTGAAAGCAAATAAATTAAATCAAATTAAAATTAATTTAATATATTTTTTTTATATGTTTTGAATGGTACTTTATGAGCACCGGAATGATTAGTGATGACTCATAGGCCCACAAATGGCATGTATAAGACGATTCTAAAAAATTTCCCTTGAAATCAACAACGATGTTGAAATTGATAGAAATTGTTAAATTTTGTGTGAACCAAGATTTTTATTTTTATTTTTATTACTTTTAGAGGCCTATTTAGATTTTTTCATTACTGAAAAATAAAAATTATCCTTTCAGCTACTAGGACATGCATGACCATTTTAGCCGCACATAAAGAATTAATAAAAATCAAAATATTTGGAAAAATTCATGGAAATTAAAAAAAAAACATATTTGACATGTGTGAACATGTCAGGTTGTATTTAGTTTTTCCAATATGTTTTGGGGTTTTTCCACATTTTCTAGCTTTTCAATTTTTTAGTACCCCCCCCCCCCCCTAATGTTTTCATAAAATTTACGTTTTCCATTGTTCATCGAACTCTGCACCGATTTTAATCATGTCTTTCTATGTGTTCTGTTCTCTCCCATTAAGTTACGCTAATTTTAGCTAATTTTCATCATTTCCTCATTTGCAAGCAATTGTTGTATTAGTGGCCTATTTATTTCCTCCTTTCCCCTTTTGATTTCACTTCTCTTTTGTTTACTTTTAAAGGTTTCTCTCATTTTTTCAATACCTCAACTGATTTCATTCACTTCATAGCAAACTGTGTTAATAAACTCCCAAAATTTTCTACAACAAATTTGTTATAACATGTACTGAACCACTTGAGACCGTACATTGTTCACCTGTTCCACTTTGAACTCTCACATTGTTTAAAATGTCAGTTTATCACTGTTCGCCGCTCCCAATAAGTTTGTTCCATTCCATTACGATTCGCAGACACTTGGCATTTAAGTGTGAGAGGAAAAAGAGCTTGAGAAGAACACTGTTATGTGTACTGATAGAGCAAAAGTAGCGGCGTGCTCCGAGAAAAGAAAACGAAATGGGGAGAAGAGATTAACCTTTCGCCGAGAAAATAAAATCAACTCTTTTGTCAAACATTATGAAATCTGACGAACAAAATTAAATTTAGAATTCATTTCTTTTCAATTGAAAGTTAGGTTTTTCTTGCTCTTGTTCTTTGAAAAATGGGACGAAGAGGTAAATCAACAGTGTCTTTTTCATTTCCTCCCCCTTTTTTGAAGATACCGAATGACTCATTTTGATTTGAATTTCTCTTTCCTTTTTCTCCCATTTTTCTCTCCTACTACCTGAAGAAAAGTGTCTTCAGCAGAGTGGTAGTATTTAAAATAGTTAGCCGTGTTAGTGTTACTGTCAAATGTGTTTGTTTTGTTCTTGAAACGGTTTTCTTTTTCTTCACTTTTTCCTATTCTCTGTGCTTTTTGTTGTTTTCCTCTTTGTTTTCTTTGTACTACTACTACTGCTACCCCTACTACTAGTACACACGGTGTCCCAGACGGGAAAAGCGCCGCTCGAGATAACTGCTGGCGCATCTCTCGTTCTCTCTCCCTCACCACCGCAGCGCAGCTATTTTTTCAACTGGAATTTGTTTCTTTTTTGATTTTCAGCAAAACTAGACCACTTTTTGAAAATCTGTAATTAAAATATATTCTTCAGATGAAATGCTTCATTTTTATCACAAAAACAACACGATTGGTGCAGAATTGTCGGAGGAGATGCATTTTAAATTAATTGGTACAGAATTTTACTAAAAACTTAATTTTCTGCAACATAATAATGCATTTTAAATGTCTCCCTTGTGCAGAATTTTCTCGCGAACATTTTAATACCACGACCAGCTCGAAACGTGCGAATTCGGTTTTTTTCTCGGTGTTTCAACATTTTAAAATGCATCTTCTCCGTCAATTCTGCACCAATCGTGGTGTTTTTGTAATAAAAATGAAGCATTCGACCTGAAGAATATATTTTAATTACAGATTTTCAAAACGTGGTCTAGTTTTGCTGAAAATCAAAAAAGAAACAAATTTCAGTGGAAAAAATAACTGCGCTGAGGTGGGGAGGGAGAGAGAAGAGAGTGCAGGCAGTTGAAGACATTTTTCCACTTTGGGACACCGTGGTACATGCTAAATATGTACCATTTTCTTATTTTTTTGTTCCCATTTCCCCTCTAGACCTCCCTGTTAATAGGAATGCATACAGAAAAAAGTTGTAATGATGAAGCACCGTAAAGAAAAAAAAATGGAGAAAAATCAGGTGTGCGGCAAAAATGAACTGCGGTTGAGAGGGATACTTGTCCTCCCTCTTCACTGATTGTGTAAGACAAAGCATTTTTGACCGTCGGCGCGCATTTTGCGCGTTTTTGATACAGATGCCTATTGAAGATTTGAGAGGAGAAAAATTAATTTATTACGATCGTTATTTCTTTTTTTGGTCTTTCGGCACCCGAAAGTACGAAAAAAAATCTCGTGATGTCGAGATTTGATATGGTTTCTCAAAAAAAAAACGTGAATTTTTATTTTAATTTTGTTTAGTTTTTTTTTTACTTTGCGTCTAATTTTTGTCTTCAAAAATGTATTCGCTTTTAATTTATTGAACAAAGAAAAAACACTGCATAAACGATTTAACTTCAACTCAACTCTCCCTCATCTACGTATGTAACTTCCGATTGTTCTTTTTGTAAATGGTAAATAAATATCATTCGTTTCCGTGTCATGTCAGTCATAAAGACAGTCAAAAGTACCTTTTTCGCCTTTTGTTCCATCCATCCCCTAGTCCTTTTCATCTTCTTCATCTTCCTTTTTTTGTCCGTTTTTTCCGTTCAGTTTTCTGTCCGCCGTCACCTCACCTCACCTCGCCTCCGAGAAGAAAAGATGGGACAGTTGTTCTTTTCGGCGATTCGTTTCATTTTTTCGCGACAAAGTTCTCCATTACTCCAGTTTTTATCTCGTTTTTAAATCATCCTCTTACACTTCAGGCTTTTTACATAACGACTTTGAACTGATTTACAAATGTTTTCAGTGTTTTGTTTTGACGGTTTCATTCAAAACTGGTGCTGGGGATATTTGACCAACAACAACATCATCGACTCGGTAGATTTCCACATCCGTCTTCAATATGAGTGGCGTTTGCGAAGTTTGCAATTTAGTGAGTTATTTTGAAATTAAGTACCTTGTCATAATCAAGTCTAGAAGTTTGTTTGATTTTGAATGTGGTTGAAACGAACACTATTGAATTGGAAATGAGAATGAGAATGAGAATCTGAATAAAAATATTGCACTGGAAGTAGTAGTAGTAATAGTATTGGTAGTTAGTAGTAGTAGTAGTAGTAGTGATAGTGACACAACATGAAAATTTCAAATGTTAAATCCTTGACTCTATGAATATTCAAAATAAATACAGTCATCATCAATTGTCAGAACAGAAACGTCCCACACATAAATGCGAGTCGAGTCTTCCGACTTGTCCTCAATTGTATTTCTATCAAACTTTTTTTTTCTTGAAAACTTTCTTACTCGGGTCAAGAGAATTTCTTTGCCTTACTTTGCACGATTGGCGGGCGAAATCGGGTCCAGAATGAGTTTGGGATCCAGATCCAGGATCCGAATCAGAATCAGAATTAGAACCAATTTCCCATCTTTTCGCCTATTGGTTTCATGAACGAGTAGTAACCCAAATTTGTTCTAATCCATTTGTTCCGTCAACAGCTCGTCGCCTCGCTTACCTGATTAATTGGGGTTAGAACACACGCATCGTCTCCTTACTTTTTCTCTTCTTTTCCTATTAAGACCAATCTAAATGAAATCGATCCCTATCCGCCCGCCTTTTAGAACACAACTTGTACACATATAAAGCCATCGAGATTTCTCGATTTTTATTATTCGAAATCTTTCCACTCAAAAGAGAAGAATAGAAAAGATAATTTTCTAATTACAACCATGGCGACGCTAACCACGTTTTCGACACTAAATCAAAAGCAGGTATCAATGCTGACGGCTTATGACATTAACTTTTACACCGTACATCATATCTGAAGGCTTTTTTGTTGCCTTTCCTTTTCGTTCAATTAGGTTTGCAACTTATTTGGAGGAAGGGGAACACGCGAAAAAATAATGCGGAAATTTAAAAGTTTTTCTTGAGATGAGCTTCTCTATGGTACGTAAAGGTAGCGTTGTCCTTAAGCTAGTTTTTAAGAAATTGAGTGACTTGTATTCAATCAAAAAACTCTAAATAAAGATCTTTATTTTTTCAAATGACAATACGTTTTAGCCTTACAGCGAATTTTTGAAATTGTTGTTGAAAAAAAAAGTGCATTTTTCTATTGTAAATCAGATAACATTTTCCATTGTTTCCCAAAGATTTTGCAATTCCTGCATCTGCACTTTCCTGAATTTCATGAAATGTATAGACAATGTTTCTATTTGCAAAACTTCTTTCATAAAAAACTCCTGATAACCTTTGCTACTAATCTGTGTGCTCTCCTGTCGTGCAGGAGCAAAAACCTTCGGAAAAAAAATGCTTTGGAAATCGGAAAAGTCTAAAGAGTGGACACATTTTATTCAACGGAATCTGACAAAAAGTTGAATATCATATTTTTCATATACATATGCAATTTCTATTCCAAACTCTATTCCAATTCCACGTCAATTGAAAAAATATTGAGGAACGAAACAGGCCGGTCAGTTTTGTATTGTTGTTGTGCACCGCATTCCCCTTTTCATAAAGGGTCTCCCTTTTATGATCATAATGCACACGACCCAATCAGCCGGTCAAATGTGCTGATAAGAATAATTGTTCATATTTCTGTTTCTCGTGGTGCCATTTATTGGTATGAATGTTGTGTTAAATTTGCATACATACTTGAACATCTCCACTTCAACATGTTTTCCTGTTTCAGAAAAAGAAATCGTGTCAGCAGTACCATTTACTTAATGAAGACAAAAATTTCATTGTGAAAGAGCTCAACAATATTTTGACATTGGAAGAAGAAGATATGATTCCGAATGGACTGGGGTAACTTTTTGGGTTGAAACTAAACAACACCTGAAAAATGAAAGCACGCAATGTTTTAAAATGTTTTTCTGTTTCAGACTTTCGCCAACTTCAAGCCGTGCAAATGTAGGATTATCACAAATTTCTCTACCACTTGCATGGAAATCAAAAGGTTTTTCTTTTTCGTTTTTTTTTTGAAACAAATACATTTATCATCATCATCAAAAACCCTGACCATTAAGTCGCTTTTTTTCTTTATTCTTACACTGTTGACACACGTAACAAAACAAGACAAGGAAGAAAATAATCACTTTTAATCTAAAACACCGAATTCAAGGTGCGGTGACCGGAAAGCACGGCTCTTTTGTTTGATCAACAAATGTACTTGCCGCTTTACCTTCTGATTTCAAGTGCCGAGCCATCTCAGAATTTCTTCCAATCGAGCATATGCTCGCACTCGGAAGAAAAAACATACGATGTATGATCACTAAAAGGGATTTTACAAGTTTTTTTTTCAGAAACGCGTACCTTCTCAATGTTTCTAGTGATCCAGAGCAAAACAAAAGTTATCGACACAAAAATCATCACACATGTAGATAAGAATATGACAGATGTGATTATTCCGGATATTTTTATTTTGTAAGAGTTTTGATACAGTTGAAAATTACAGCTAAAAAACAAAAAAATTTCAGTGACAATGAGCCGGAAGACTTCTTTGTGGACATATTAATCTACGCAGCCAGAACTGACTACGGTCTAGAACACCATTCAGGTGGAAGCTTGAAAAGTCGAATAACAAGGTCTATAGGAAGAAAATTTGGTTCGAGTGTCAAATCCCAGTCAAGCACATTAGAAGTTTCAAAAAATCCAAGAATTAATCAAAACATTTCTGGAGCACACTACAATCTGCTCGCCAAGGCAACTCTTTGCATCACAGATGCTTGTGAAGACGCTACAATTCACAATCTGAGAATGAGTGCTTTTGCTGATCTTTCTGGACCGCCACTTTACGGACATATTATTTGCCGTTTAGCAATTCAGCCACATTCTGTACTTCGACCAATTCTTGAAGGAGTTCTTAGTGTTCAACATATGGAAGAGGATGTTCAACTTGAAAACACAGCAGTCAGACTACAAGCAGGAAATCTTCACTTCTACAGTCTTGGTGACATTGCAAACAGTTCTAGAAATACCGTTTTGATTATTCCACTAAATAGCAGGAGCAGGGTTATGCCGACATCATCTGCAAGAACTTTGCTTCTAAGAACGGACGAGACCAATGAGATACCTGCATCAAATGTGTACATCGTTACAAATAGTGACAGAGAATATGAAGTTTGGAGGCGAGCAATTGAGTTACAAATTTACGATATTGGAGTCTGGGGACGATTTGCTACCAGGATCTCTTCTCTTCTCACGCAGAAGAGAGAAGACCCTATCAGAGAAACTCTGAGCCGTGGAACAGGCAGCAATCTTTATGAAACCATCTCCATTAAAGGTAGACCAAGGTTGAAACTAATGGAAAAAAGTTTGACTTGTAGGCTCCATATCGAAAGCATTTGGTGGGTTATCACTTGTACCTTGCGAAGGACAAGTTAACACGAATGGGGCGGCAACTGCACCGGTGATGCGTCCAAATGTGAAACAACGCGGCAAAGTCATTGACTTTTTCCCGGTAAGTTCAAAATACCAAGGTATTATCTTTGAAAAAAGGGACAAATTCTTTACCTACTGAAATCAAAAATTTCTTCTTCTACCCTACCTATTTTACTCAGGAAATTTTTGGCTAATAGCCATTGAAAACGGCTAATAGCCACCGATTCGGGGCGTGTGCCATATGTATTTGGCACAATCCCCCTATCCAATGGCTATTAGCCGTTTTCCATGGCTATTAGCCGTTTCAGTCGGCTATCATTTTCAAAATTTTTCCATTTCAAATTTCGGACATATTGTGACCGGAAAAAGTCGCAAAAGCACTGAGTAAGCGCGAATACTGTTTCCCCTAATTGTTGCAAGTAAACATTTTATAGCTGCGTTTCCAACAGACGAATTTTTTTATAGATGACGACATTACCCAATAATGGCTAATAGCCCTTTTCGGCGGCTAATAGCCATATTCGACGGCTAATAGCCATAATGGCTAATAGCCAAATTCGTCGGCTAGTTGCCATTTTTGCCCGCTATTAGCCTTTTCAGGCGGCTATTAGCCATTTTCAGTGGCTATTAGCCACATAGACGCCGAATCTTGCCATAACGTGCCAAAAATTTCCTGAGTAGTTGGTAAAGATAGAAAGGCCGTAAAAACCAAAAGGCCTGAACACATTGAACACACACACATAACTGAACAAAGATAGGCTTTGAAAAGATAAGTAATGAAAACTTTTCATACAATATCCGAATATCCATAATCAGTACACTCTTTTCCACAATTTTTTTTTCTGGAAATTCCACAAACATATATTGTGTTTTTAATCGACTTGCGACATGAAAACGCAAGTCTGCATTCACCGTTCTGTCTGCGTCTCTTTGAATATCACTGTGTTCGTGTGGTCGCGCACAAATAAGTGGGCGGAGTTTCGCGTTCTCATGTCGCAAGTACATGGTGGTGAATAAATATGGAGCCGCATTCAAAACGGTGTAAAATCGTTTAAACCTGAGATTGTTTTCTACAAATCTAACAAAATGTTCATTAAACAACAGCAAATAAGTGGCATAAACAGTTTTCAAACCGTCCACCTTTAGCCGCAATGACAGCTCAGAGTCTCTTCGAATACGAGTCAATGACTACGAGCAGGTATTGACAGCAAGATCGTTCCACGCCTTCTTCAAAAAGATTTCAATGTTTTTAAATTTGCGTTATTCTTTGTGGCGACTTGCTGGGTTAAATATCCCCACACTGCGAAATCCATCGGTTTCAAATCCGGACTCGGAACAGTCCATTGAGGAAACCAGGGAAATCGGCTTCGCACCACTGTTGAGAGGCTTTTGCACATGATTTGTGTTTCTGCAAGCACCAAAACTTACGCAAAGCCACGGCTCCATATTTATTCCCCACCCTGTATATTGAAAACACAATAATTGTAGTTAATCATGTTTCATTGCATTAACTGTTGCACATTGAATTTTTCATTTCTTTTCACTGCCTGGTTTCCTTCAGCAGAAATATTTTTTTCAAAAAGTTAACCTTTTCAAACGTTCATTATTAAAGGTATCAAGCCCACCACCAACCCGCAGAAATGCAAACCCTACCCCTCCAGCTCCTGAAGCATCATCAAAATACGTCATCCAACTAAACATTGGCGAAGACGTTGGCGAGAACGAGTACAGTTCTTATTCGCCCTTGTGTAAGTTTTATTTTTATATTTATCACGTTTATCAGACCGTTTTAGATCGCCTGTCCCCAAGACCTTCATCGAGAAACAGAAATTACCCAGAAGATCATCATAAGGTACAGTGATGAATTCAGTGCAAACTTTTGTTGATACTTTTTTTGATATCGGGTGAACTGAACTATGATGCGATTTGATTTGAATCAAATTTCATATGACCTATCTTTCTGAAAAAAAAACCAAAAACATCAAAAAAAGTAAGGAAGACAACATTTTCTTTCAGGACGGCAAGAAAAGTTGGTCAAAGTCGATAGGATCACTGATCAATCGTAATGCGTCGCATATAACTCGTCTATGAGAACTAATTGTTTTCTTGATCAACGACGTCTTCATCTACATATTTCTCCATGTTTTTGGCTAAAATGTACTACAAAAAACACGCTTTACACTTTTCTTATGATTTTTTTTATTTGTCATACCCAAATACATTTAGTTCATATGAAAGATTTATTTACCAATTACAATCGGATGGTAAAGTTTTGAAAAGTGAAGATAAAGAGATCGTAATCCAGAAGTTGAGTTCAGTTTTCATGTTCATACCAGTAGATAAGCTCGTCGTCTTCTTCGTCGTAATCTTTTTTCGATTCGTAGCGACGGATGATGAATTGAAAGCACTGGCACTGGGATTCTCGCATTTTAATGGGGGGAAATTGTTGAGAAGCTGGAAACTTAAAAGTAAAGTGAAGAAAAGTAAAATAATGTAAAATGATTGGAAATTTGGAATGATCCATTATAGGCGGTCGGTCAGAGGGCGTTTTTCTATTGTTTACTCCAAAATATTTCAAAAAAAAAAAAACTTGTAGAAATATGAGAACATGGAAGTGAATGGAGGAATTATAAAAGATCAAGACACCTACATTAAAAAACAAAAGGCGGGATAGAAAAAAAAACGGAAAAGAGGAAATGACTTCTTCTCGGTTGGCTTCCTTATAAACGAATCATTGAGGACAAATGATGTAGACGTAAACCATCAAAGAGAAAGAGGCGGCAAAAGAAAAAAGAACCATTGAGTGCATCATGAAATCACGTCGACAGGCCAAATAGTAACGAAAGAAGACACGTGAAAAACAAACGAAAACGATATGGGATTGATAGACGGTGGAAATAAAAGAGAAGTGGGAGGACATAGAGAGGGGGAAAATGATAGCGGCAGAGAGGAAAGTGGGGGGTGAACAGAACTGGATTTGATCGTTATTCTCCCCCGTATTCTTTGCTGGCGTTTTATTTCAATACTGAGAGAAGGAAGAGGAAAAGAAATGTGAATAAATGCACGCATTGACAGCTTAGCGCTTATTATTCGTCAAGGTGAACGACGAGCAGATTGGAGCATAGCATAGTTCTGGGAATTTGACGTCTGTGGTGAAAAGGCGAAAAAAAAATGAAAAGGAAAACAAATGTTATCTTTGCCCTAGAAAAAAAGTTATTGAGAAATAAATACATAATGGTGTCAAGCACGAAATTGGAACAAGGTTGTGTATATATGCAAAAAAAAAATAAAAAAATAAAAAACAGGCTTATGATTTCCTAAACAAAAAAACGGAAACTGAATGTGCTATCATTTTAAACACTCACCAAAACACACTTTTCCGTTATTTTTTTTTCCTATGATCAAAAAACATATTTAGTTTCAAATTTCAATAAACTTGAATGTATTGAGTTTCTGAACAGAAAGCAAACTTCTTCCTCACAATTTAACAATAAAACTCACAACAAAAAAAAGGAAAGAAAATTTGAAAATACTCTCAACTAAACTATCACATTTTGCCCATGCCCACATCGACATGTTTGTCTTTGGATTTTTCTTTCACGAACAAATGTACAACAGAAGAAAAAAAAACCGGAGACCGGCCGGCACTTGTACAACACGCCATCGATTTCTTCGAAAACATCTGTTCTCACCTGCCCCAAGTTCAAGTAAATACAAGGAAAAGTGCTAAAAGGTGTCGAATCGTTGTGAACAAAAATAACAAGGAAATGGAAATGAAAATTACGGTCACCATCTGTCCTTTTTTGTCAAGCCATTTGCTATGTGTCACAGCTAACAAAAGGTAAGTCCCTCCTCTCGCCATTATGGAACCAATTGTTGCTCTTTCCGATAATTTTTGCTCTTCTTCCTGTACTAATTCCAAAAATGTTTGATTGAAACGGTCAAATCGGGTTAATTTTTTTTGAAGCTGATATGCACATAGATAGCATGAATTTTACTTGATAAAAAGCGCACATTCTTCATTTCCATTTCATTTTGCAGAATTATTGAAAATGAGGCAGATGCTTCTCCAGCTGGTACTGCTTCTAGCAGGTGCCACACTCTCCTCTGCGGCATTCTCCTGTAAAGATCAGTCTGGCGCTGATGTTGACTGGTAAGTATCTTTGATGTAACAAACATTTTGAAAACTTGAAAACAAAAAAAAACAGGTTCGCCGTTTACAAAATGCCAATTGAGCCGGATGATGGATCGGTTACCGGATTAGCTGGAGGAATCGCCTGGTATTACGTGGATGTGAACAAAAAGGGAGCATTGACCCCATCAGCAAAAACTCTGGACGATAATGATCAGGTAAAATCGAAAAAAAAAATTTAAATCTAATTTCTGAGAAGTTTTTCTAATTTTTGCCAACCCGGCACGACGGCCAAACATGCTTCGCTGAATATAGTGATTCCTGATTTTCATTTTGGTTTCCAGATTGTTTATTATACATGTTGAATTCATACCAAACATTATTATCAAAATGAAAATCGCGGATCCCATTGGACCGTCGTGGCTGCTCGACAATAGTTCTTTTTCTAGGCTCTGGCTTACACGCTTCAACAATACTACGACAAACAGGACGATAAAAGCATCTTCCACGTTATGTTCAACGATGAGGTAAGTAACTGCATACTCATAATATTTTGCTGATAAATGCTCAACTTCAACTGATCAAGAACTGTTGATAAAAAAGCACGTGTCAATTCATCAATGACCAAACTATGAAAAAAAAACCCTTTTCAGCCATGGGGATCAAAGTCGAGTTTGGACGATATCAAGTTGGAGCAAATTTTGAGCAACAGAGTGTTCGCCAACCACACCGAGTATGCTAGCACTTCGACTGTTTATGGTCACACTAAAGGAACCATTTTCTTTGATGGAGAAACGGGTGTCTGGCTCGTCCACAGTGTTCCACTTTTCCCGAACCCAACGAAATACGAATATCCAAAAAGTGGACATGACTATGGACAGACTATGCTTTGCATGACTTTCAAGTACGCTGAGTTGAAGAAAATCGGAACTCAACTTTTCTTCAATCGCCCGAACATTTACTCTTCGAATCTTCCAACCAACATGGCCGCTGATAATGCTGATTTGGCAAAGGTTGGTTGCACAAATAATTAAAACAAAATCATTTTTATTTAGGCTATCGCCGGTCAATATCAAAAGGGAGAACCATTTTCCAGTGTACTCGAATTGGATACTAAGGCTGGATACACTTTCACTTCTTTTGCCAAGTCTAAGGAATTTAATGCTGGTATGCTCAGTTTATTTTTTTAATTTTTTTAAAATTCGTTTTTCAGATCTCTATGACACCTTGGTTGCTCCAACTTTGAAAACCGATTTAGTTGTCGAGTCTTGGAGACGGGGAAGTGCGATTCCACTTGACTGTAAACTCACGTACCATGCCAATGATGCACTGTCTATTCACGTGAGTTTGACCCATCATTTCACACTTGTACACACTTGTACTTGTACGCAAACAAAGTTAACACAAGAAATAGCAAAAAATGAGTAAGGATTTGTAGGTTGGCGGTACTACCGCGTTCTCCTACACCAAAGACCACTCGAAAATGGCTCACTCAGCTGATGTAACCAAACCATGGGTGTGCATCGGAGATATCAACAGAATGGTAGGAATTTTGAAAAACAACATTTTGTATTCTCGATCACGTATTTCTTTTTTTGCAGACTTCACAATACGTCCGCGGAGGAGGTACCACTTGTATCAGCAGCACATTCCTCTGGAATGCTTACAGTGTTATTGCCACTCAAAATACTTGTGCTTAAACGTTTTGTTTCAATATTTATGTATGTACTAATTATTGTACCATCTGTTTTTAAATTCTATGTAAAATGAATCGTCTGAAGTTCAAATTTTTCGTTTTAACTGTTAAAACGCGTTTTTTTTTTGAGTGAGTACTTAATCGAATTAAGCCGCGTTGAAGAAGTGCGAGGGTTTATGGTTAGTGGTGGCCAGACCTCTTTCAAATGCTAATATCTTTTTGGTTCTGCCCCTCTTTATTTCTTTTTTTTTTTTATATTTGCCCTTCCTTTAATTTTCTTGCTGGTATGTACATATGTATGTATGCATATCAGGCAGTATTAGCGGGGGAAGCCTCCCTGCCTGCATAGCAAAAAAAATAGACACGTTTCTATTTTTTGCTCAGAGCGCCCGTCGAAAAGAAGCGCCGACGTGTCGGCGGTGCCGTGATGAGTGTTTGAGCACGTTCTGATTAGACACTAGCCTAACTCAGAGGTTAATCAAAGTCAGAGGCACTTATGTAATCTCAAGACAAACAAAACCAATCAACATGCCTTCCCTCGCTTTTTCTGTTTCATTGTATCTTTTCTCTTGGGTCGGTAACTTCTTTTTTTTTTCTTCTGTTTCACCCATTTCTTTCCATCATCTGCCTCTCACGAATTTTTTTTGTACGTGGCGGGACCTCGTTTCCGCCCTCTTTTCGCATTTCTCTCGGGGTTCTCATTGCGTCTCCTGAAACAGAGAGTGTGAGAGATGATTTTCTGCCAACCGTGTCACTTACTTCCATTGATACCTTTTCTTTGCAGAGGAAAAGGCCACGTTCCAACGTCCCATCCAGATTCGACCCAACGTTATTCCCAATCGAAATCTTTGTGAAACGAACTCAGCTCCCTAACCCCCGACCAGTTCGACGACATATCAGTTTGGTGAGTTTATTTTTTTTTCAAGTTTTCAGAATCTTATGGTAAGAAATTCAACTATTCAGTGTCTGGCTGTGACCGTCTTTTTTCGCAAAAACTAAACTGATTGTGAGCTGAGCACTTTGCTGAGCACAATTGTTTAATACCTATTTAGAATTTGTCCACCAAACTAATGTTCCAGGTTATATAGTGTAGAACATTTTTCACAGGTTTCAAAATTGAGAACTGCTAAATGCTCTTCTCTAGAGTTGACTCTTGGTTTAGCTTCTATCTTATATCTTCTTTTCTCTCATAATATTGGTATCCATTCTTTTATCCGTTTCTCCTTTCCTTTCATCCCAACAAACAATGAAAAAAGTCAAAAGTCAATAAACACTGATAGAAATGGCACGCAAAAGCAAAATTCTCAAGTACGTTCAATTTTTCAGCAAACCCACGTGCATGACATGTCATGTCGGCTAAAGAAAACATCTGAATCATTGAGCACTTGAAAATTTGCCGCACCTTTCATCAACATTTGATTAGTACTATCTCCTTCGACTATCTACTCGGCTATGTATCTCATGTCTGTTATGACACCTGGCTCACGTTTCTTCACGTAAAAATATGATATCCTCCCTGCCACTTTGCTTTTACTTTTTTTCTCTCTTTCTATTTCTTTCTGAACATTTGTTGTCTGATTAGTGAGCAACTAAAAAGCTCATATGTCACACCCACCACCAATCAAGAAGAGCTCCGATCAGATAGGATGGGGATTTTCTCATTTTTTGTTGTTTGCTAGAATTAAATCAAGAACTGCTATCATTTGTAAAAGCACGTGATGGGTAAAAAGTGAACTGTTTTGAAAAGAGATGGGTAGGTAGGTAGGCAGTCATAATATTTGATTGATTACAAAGACACTTTTGAACTTTAGAACGACCTGGCAAAGTATCTTTTTCTTTTATTTGCAAAGTCATCATCATTGACAAAAGAATATTAATTAGGAATATTGGAAACGAGGGGTAAAGATCTGATCAAAAATCTTCTGATGCTCATTGTGAATTAAAACAATTTCTAGTACATCGATTGAAAAATTTTGATGTTTAATTAAATTGTTCTTAATTAATGCCAAGCTTTAATATTATGAAGCGCCGATGTTGGTCATTATGTGTGTTTTGTGTCACCAGCGTTTTCTCAACTCCTACGGAACCGATTCGCACCAAATTTAGCGATAATATTTTCAAATCCAAGGGGAGTGAGGCGATCGAAATTTTCTCTGAATCGGACAAGTTTGAAGGGTAGCATAATTTCATGTATCGAGTCAAACTGTGAGTAACAATAAAGCCATTATTAATTTTTTTTTTAATTTCAAGTTTTCAAACTTTTTCTAATATTTTCCAAACCTTTTCCTTTGCCGCCAAAAATCTTCTTGTTTGTTTTTTGGACCAAAATTAAATTTTGAAGTATTTTGCAAAACTTGAACAAGTAATTGCAATATTCTGAAAATCTGCTCTCAGAAATTAGGTAATTACGTTTCTTCACTATAATAATTTTCTAGCTGAAAATTTTTATTCAATTTTTGCGATACATTTTTGAGGAGGCCAAAACTTGCGGAATGTTATATTTAACAGGTACTGACTATCAACCTTCTGAGCGACAAACCGCGCGAATATCAACCAATTAAATTCTGTAGACACACTCAAGTTGCGGCATCAGATATATGTATCTGAGCATAACACATAACTATAATAAACTGTCGGTATTCTTTTTCCAAAATTTTCCGTCGGTTCTTGTGAAGTACTTGCTATGTATGTTTTATATAGACTCAACAAATAGTATAGAATGTACTTTGCGATTTGAAATATGCACAAAAATAGCAACTTGTTTTCATAAAATTTGAAATACAGATCGTATTTGTTTTTTCCAGCTGTTTTTGATTTATCTATATGGAAAACAAAGAAAACATTTGAGCAAGACCATGAGAAACTGAAAAAATAGATGTCTTTTTCACAAATTGTAGCTAATTTTCTTGAAGCAGTGCCTCTTATTTTGAGTATTTTTTTGTTTGGTTTGTTCTTTATTTCATTCCAGTTTTCCAATAAAAAAACTAAAAGTTATACATACACATATCAAGTGCATTTAGCTTTGAGTTTGTTGACAAGCCGAGCGCTTAAATCTTAATTGTAAATCTCTTTATTCTTGCTTGTCAAGTGATTTAGCAGTATCAAACTCCTCCCGCAGCGCTACTATGGATTAGCAAATACGAACCGTTCGATTCTTTGACTTTTGTATTTGACGTTTTTGCCAGCAAGGCCAGAGAATAGTAGTCGGCTTAATAAAAACTGCGAATAGCGTTCGCCGTGGTGGGTTGGGTTTTTGGGTTTTTAAAAAAAAGACTGAACGTTTTTGTTGTTGTTTCCGTTTCTAATTCCTATTTAGAAAAATATGAATTAATATTATCTTTAGTCTGTGTGTTTGTTTGTGTGTCTCGCACAATCGAGTTTGCATTCAACAAAACTCGATCCAACGACCTTTCGGTTGACGTTAAAACTTGTTGACCACTTTACCACAAGGATCACGAGAACTAAAGGGAGTTAGGAAAATGAAATAATTTCCATTACAAGAAATGAAAACAAAAAAATATTTTACGTGAGCGACGTAGTCGCCACAAGCCGCAGGCTTGTCTTCTTATAAACCTGATCCCCATTTTCTCAATTGTGCTAACCTATAATATTGAGAGAATAGAGAATATCCCCAGAATGCACTCAGGTGGGCAATGGGAAGACTTAATGGCGGAAAAGATGTTGTTTTTGAATCGAAATCGAATAGAATCACAATTGCTGCCTTCCTGACGGCGAAAAACAAAGTGGCACGTGGGGTGAGAGAATCGAAAATCACTTCAACTCTCGCCTCGTTTTATGTAAACAACGAAATGAGAAAAGGGTTAGTTAGCACGATGTGAAAACAGGCATATTTTTACATTTAATTTTAGCGGCTTTTTTTTTTGGAAAAGGGCAACCCATTGTGTGCCTCTGTTGCACCATCTAGAGATTTTCAAAACAAGGATATTCCAAATTTAAAATTTGTTTTAAATAACCCAGTTTATCGCTTTAATCACAAAGTGTTTCAACCGAGAATTAAACAAGAGCTATGCCTATAGAACTTTATTATCTTATTTAGATACACTCTATAGGTATCAACAGTAAATAATATGCACAAGTATTCAAAGAGCGTATGATTTTACTCAAGACATTTCCTTTTTATTTTATTTGGTTGTTTTCTTCTTTTTTTTATTCGTGAGCTTTCTCTCTCTCTCTCTCTCTCTCTTCCTCTTTTCGCCTTCCAGCCATGTGTTACCCATCTGAAATATGATACACATAAGTTTTCATGAGCTTTCTCTCGCTTTCATGATGATGATTCCCTATTTTTTCATCATCATCATCTTATTCTTCTTCTTTTATTTTTATTCTTCCGCTGCATTTATCTGCTTACTTTTTCTAGTTGTTGGTTTACTTTTCTTTATTTCATCGTTCCTTCCACCAAGAAGTCTCCAACCCCCCAAGAAATCGTCTATTCTATTTTTGTCGGTTTCTGTTAACAATTAATCTTCGTCAAAATCAACACATTGATGATGATAATGGTGTGTTCTGGTGTGGGGTAAGCCCATAAAAATAAAACTGATCGAGATTTTTTGGCTTGACCCACGCGTGAGTTATGACACCGTCGATATGATCAAATATCAAATTTGTAGATGGATGTAATAGGACTTTGATCTTGATTACTGCAAACTAGACATTGTCTTGGCTTTTTTTAAAGCCAGCGTATCATAACATTATTGCAACACACCCACGCCGCCTTTTCATCTCGACACCGCATCGATAAATCAATGTCAATAGTGAAAAAAGGCAAACTTCGATGGTTCAAGGACAACCTTAAAAACTGATTGGTTAAAAAAGAAAATACTGATGTTTTATATGCTAGATATAACACAAAACACACAACGACGCCTACTCAATACTCTCGATTCGGAACAAAAGAAATAATCATGAAAAACGTGGAATTTTTGCAATTTTGTGCTTATCAGTGGCAATGGAGGGAGCACATGCAAACTCGCGTTATTAATAGGCTTTTCTTTCTTTTGCAATTTCGACTTTTCTTATCTTAATTGCTTGAAAAAACGTGATAGAATCTAGAACTTTTTGCAAATTCTAATACTAAATAATTTGCTGGAACGATGTATGTACCTTATTTTTCTAGAAAGTCTTGTTGGAGCCCTTTTGCTAGAAGCACCGTTAAAAACACAGAAAAATTACCTAAACAATTGCAAAAAATAGGAAAACTATGAAAGAAACATTTTTTTAATCAATGAGCACACTTCCCAATTATGTAGATTAGCATTTTGAGCATGTAATCTCATGTGTTTATTTTGACGTGCAAAATGACTTTTCTATTAAACATTTCCACTTCAATTCAACACGTGATCGGCCCCGTTGATTTTTCAATTCACACACACACACACATAAACATCGCAACCCTATATTCTCCATCTGATTTATACATGATAGTGCACTTCCTTTATCTTTTAAACACACTGACACATCCTCTTCAAATTCGACCAATTGTCTTTTTGTTTCTCATTTTCGTCACTGACCTCAATTCAGATTACGAACAGAACAGTTTTTAAAGCGAGCGTGGACGCTGGTAAAACACTGCATTTCTTTGCTTTTGCTTTGCGTTCCTTTCCTTTTCTTCTTCCCTTTCAATTACAGAGGTCACCTTTTTTTAGAATAAGATGAGATGAGATGGAGGTGGAGTAGAAGGAGGAGGAGAAGGAGGAGGCCAAAATAGATTACTTTTAAAACAATGAGTCGTCAAACACAAGCCCGAACAGACACAGAAACAGAAACACGAGTCTCACCTACCTACATACCAGATGTGATTTTGATTTTTACTTCTTTGTCTGGTTCCTGTTTTTCAAACTTTCGAGATGAGAAAAATAAAGCAATAAAATTTATTTTCTTGCTTTCTATGCGTGTGTGTGTGTGTTTTTTTTCAAGGTCCTAGGCTCACTCTCGACACTTTTCTCTTTTTTTGTTGAGTTCTCATTCTGTCGAACTCGTGCCATTGCGAAATGTTCATCCAAACACTCTCTGGTATGTCGGTTTTTTTTTTTCGCCGCAGATGACGACCCCCAAGTTGACCGGTTTTACTCGTGTTTGTCGAAAAAAGAAGAGAAAACGTTTTGTTAGTTTTGAAACAAAATGTTTCAAAATTTACCGAATACCTCCCGAACATACTGTCATTATTTATTAGGTGGAACGTGTTTTTGGCAGAAAAGAAAACATTATCTTTTGCAAACGAAACATTTTGTCAACACATTATCTGCTAATTATCGTCTCGCTTCACATCTAATCATCCCTACTTTATTTGTTTACTTTCCCTTTCGCCCTTCCCGTTCTAAACCTCCTGATAGCCTTATCATCTGTTGAAATCTGTTCGATAATTTAGGTTTGTCTTGTTCTCAAAAACGAGAAGAAGATCCCCGCGCGCGTCCGTCTCATCTTCTTCATCACAAACACGTACACGCATTCAACAAACAACGGCACCTTTAACGGCCTTCAAGCCTTTTCTAGGCGACAACTAATTTCAAGGACACAGAGTCACTGGGGGGTCTCTCCAATTTTTCGCTTTTTTGCCATTCCACTACACTCCATTCTCCCTCCGACCTTTTCACGCTGAACAAATCGCGCGGAAGGCGAATGGAAAGAAACATAGGAGAGAATAAAGTAAAGAAATATAAAAAAAATAAAAGAATGAGAATCAAGGCACATAGTCGAGAAAAAGCTTTAAAGTTTCTTGATGCTTTTTGGTGGAGCAGAGAAATTGAAAAAAAAAGAAGGTGGGCGGAAAGAAAGCTTTATTTCGTTATCTCTTTTCTCCTTGCTCTTTGTTTTAGCAGGATGCTTTTCACTCGGATTTTGCACATTATTTCGCCAAATGAACTTTTGAAATCATATTGCTTTGCTTCAAATTTTTAGAGTCAATGCAAAGTTTTTGAAAATCTTTTGAAACCAAAAAGTTGCCATATTTCTTCATTTTACGAGGCACGACACGCGATTGGCGGATATGCCGACCAGGTGGTCTAGCGCCTCGTAAACAAGAAAAAAGAGAAGAAGAGAGGGATGAAAAAAAAAACGAAATTGAAGCAATTCTGCTTCGCAGAAAATATGTAATTAAAATCACGCTGTCACTCTCACTTTTTCGATATCTAAATATTAGATTCAAACCATTCTCCAAGTTGTTTTTTCTTTTACTTTTTTTTTCTTCTTCTTCTTGTTTTCTTGTTTTCTATCGCCTTCAGTCTGCACTGCACTGCTCTGCTCTGCTCTGTTCTGCTCAGTGAGCCGCCCTCGACTCGGGCTGGCTCCAATTCAGAGACAATGAGCCTGACGAGAAGGAAAATAGCCCTCTTTTATGGTTTCCTCTCTTTCTTGTTGTTGCAATTTCTGGGACCTTCTTTAAAATTCTGGTGTTTCGAAATACTTCTTCTTCCTCTTCTCTTCTTCTTCTTTCCCGATTTTCTACCCACCCAACCACCTCCTATCGCTCTGCTTTTTTTTCCTAAATACTTTCTATTTTGCTTCACATCTCTTTATATGTATGTATGTATGTGCATTTGGGTATTAATGCCAAAGAGATAGGAGAGAGAACGGAAAGAAATCGATGAAGTACGAATGAATGGAAACGAATGAATCGAACAATTTTTTTAAAAACCATATACATTTATATGTATGTATGTATGTATGCTTATTGCTATATATGCACCTATTCTGTTCATTTTTTAAAGGCATATTCTTCGATCTCACTCTCTCCTTCTTTTCTCATTGGTTATGGAGTCAAAAAAGCCATTTCGAATAGATTTTTCAACCCCAAAAGGTTTTCACTCTGTTTCCCCGCTCCGTTCACTTTTCACTATAAAACTGAGAAACGGAAACGGAAACGGAAAGAAGACTCGTCGTTTTTCTATCTTGCTCTGACCTTTTCTTCTCACTTCTTTCCGTTTCGTTTTTCACCCTATTGATTGATGCTCGTTCATTCCTTTCTAACCTCGTAGAATGAATGAGCTACGAAATGTTCTCTCAGTTTGACATGACCAACTGTTCTTCTTGGCTCTTCAGCATTTATCTTTATCTTTTGCTTTTTCAATCTCGTGGCAAAAGAGTATGAGCGTGAGCTCGTGCTGAGCCTGCATTGGATTTTGCGTTATAGCGTTTCCTTATCAGGAAGAGGGTGTGTTCGGTGACGTAGTGGCGCTGTCTGACAATCATAAAAAATGAATGCAACAAGCATGAGAGTAACGAGAAGTTTCGATGCTCTCCTTCCTCGACTTTCTCTACTCTAGAGTAGGAAAAGCTGTGTACATACATATATATTTTGAAATTCCATGATGGTAACATAAGTTGTTATCAAAAACTGTTTACTCTAATCCGATTAGGTTACTGTCCTGTTTTTGTGTTGAAAAAGTGCACATCACCATTCATTTTATTTCTATTTTTCATTTTCATTTTCATTTTTATTTTCACTCCCCCTGTTTGTTTGACTCTCACGTGTTTTGCCCAATCTCTTCTCTTCGTCCACAGCTGCGGGCTAGGCAGCCGTTCCATTTTTTCTCTCCTGCCCCTTCTTCTTCTTCCTTCCTTTTTCGGGTTCTCGCAACGCCTTCTACGTCTTTCGTTTGTCTTGTTTACGAAATAGCGCGCTCTTCGCATGCGGCGCGCGCGCCGAGTTCCCTTCTGTCTGACGACAGACACAAATAGCCGAATGCCACATCGACGACCCGCTGGGGGGCACACACTCACAGAGAAACACAGGAAGAGAGAAGAAAAAAAACTGGCAATGATCACCTAAAAAGGGCCGACTTGTCAACACAGCAGGACTGTACTCGACAAGAAATGAAAAAAAGGGAGAAAAAACCCTTCACGAATGTGTCATAGTGCATTTTACTTTCTTTTTTTTGTTGGAATGGCTGTAGGGTTGAACTTACTATTGAAAATAGCAATGAGGAAATAAGCAGGTGCCATATCTATTTTTCCAATATATGAGCACTTGTAGTGCAAGCTGTAAAAAGCAATATTAAATGAATACCAGCAGCTGCTCAGCCTTCTCATCTCATTCAAGAACCCAGAAATGGGGAAATGAAATATAAATGAATTGATGAAATCCCTACCTCTCTTTCTTTCAGAAAGTTAAGGATGAGCAATATTAATTTTCGTTAAGTTTTTCTCTCTTCTTCTGTCCCCAGAGCCGGCGTCGGCCGCTCACAAGAATTCATCAATCTATTGCTTTGTGCTTTTCTATTTTCTATTTTCTATTTTCTCTTTTCTCTACTCACTCTTCGCTTTTTAGCCACAACCACCACCAGATGCTCACCGCTCACCTCAGCCACATTGGCTTGGAGACAGCGGCAAGCGAAATGAGCAAAATGAGCAAAATGAGCCGCCAACACCCTGGCAAAAGCAACTAGTAAATATTTGCGCACATTATCCACAAAACTTTGTACAAGTTTTTGACAAGACACTCTTACTCTGAGCCGAGCTCTAGCTGCAAAATTGTTGGCCTAAAACTTTTTGAAGTCAGTCATTTTTCAACTACCGGTTGATCAATCACTTGTTAAGTACATACATTCCTTGCACTTTTCTTCCTTCATCTTCTCATCTTTACTACTTGCCTTTTTCTTCTTCTCCTCCCTGCGTGTGCCCCGTCCCTATCAAATTATCTCCTCATTTTTTTTTTGCAAAAAGAGATGAGAACAATCACCTTGCTTTGTGGGCGCGCGTTTCAAATTTCTGCGTCCCCCGCCAGATTCTCTGCGCCTCCGTCATTACCATAATTCTCGTCAGACGACAGGCGAAGGGGCGCCCGGCGCTCTGCGAGACCTCTCCCCGACTCCGCCCACTTCTCCCCTTCAAGTTGCCCTCACCGTTTGTCGCGTCTCGGTCAGATTTTAGGCCCAACAGATTCATAGTTTTTTCTTCTTCTTCTTGATGTTCTTTAGAGATTCCCTCATAGAAAACACATGCTTTGTTTATCTATTTTTTCCTAATTGTTTATTTTTTTCAGCTTATCACTGTTTTGTGAACAAGTGTATCTCGAAATCCACGAACTATAAAGATGAGGTCTCCAAAATCAGTGAGACGTCCACACATCAGACAGCAACTGACGAACCGCAGAAAGAATCTGGGACGAGTGGCCAAGTCTCAGCAGAATCAATTCCGCCAATGGTGAGCATCCTTGGATAAATGGAACTTTAAGTTGCTTTTCAGGCTCCTGACCGCTGTGCTGCCAAACTCGATCAACGACAAGCGTAAGGAAGTGTTCGCCTCGTTGGAGCTCACCGAGCAGCCACAAAAGGTTACGTCATTTGTTAAAACTGTCTGACTCATCCTTTCTTCCCTATGATAGTGTCCGGTTGGACTGAATGCAGCTAATTGTGACAGGGAAATTCCTACGCACAATTGTTCTTGTTCCATCGAACTGTTATCATTTGAAAAGTGAGAGTGTGTGTATGTATGTGTTGCGCGTCGTTTCTTTTCTCAACCATCGAGTCTGCGTCACTCGACTCAAACCTTATGTAGACAAATAGGTAGTATCGAACTGAGAATTGGCAAGGTCGAATTTTCAAGTTTTTGTGTTTGTATGTGACCTGCTGGTATATAGACAAACACGAGGAGCTGGACGATGTTGACTTCACAAATTTAATATTTTTACAGGTAGAGAAAGCCAAAAAGTCCGACAAGAAGAAGGCCCAAAAGCAGATTGCTAAAGACCACGAGGCCGAGAAGCAGGTAGCCGCCAAAAAGGCAGCAGAGAAGGAAGCCAAGCGTGCCCAGGCTGACGCCAAAAAACGTGCCGCTGAAGAAGAAGAACACAAAAAATGGAAGGCACAGCAGGAGAAGGTCCAGAAGGAGCAGGAGAAGAAGGAAGCGGAGTTGAAAAAGCTCCAGAATGAGAAAAAGAAGGAAAAGGCTCAGAAAGCCAAAGAATCAAAGGCAGCGCCAGCTCCAGCTCCAGCTCCAGTTGCTCCAGTCGAAGAGGAAGTTATCGTAAAGAAGGTCGCAAAGGTTGATCAGGCTGCTCCTACCAAGACAGTTGAGCAAGCGCAGGATGTACTAAAACTATTTACATTCTTTTTATTGCATTGTCATTTTCTTTTTTTCAGGCTGCTGCTCCAGCTGGAAAGAAGAACAAAAATAAGAAGAAGAGTGAGAGCGAGTCGGCTTCAGCTCCGGTTGAGCAAGTTGCCGAGAAGAAAGAGGTTGCCAATGAAGAGCCAAAGCAACAGGTGGCTCCACAGGAAAAGAAAAAGAACAAGAAGGACAAGAAGAAGAGTGAGAGTGAAACTGCTGCTCCTGTCGAGCAGGTTGAGCAGATTGTTGAGGTGAGCTGATTCATATTTTAAAAAGTAGACAAGAAAGACAGCCTGCATATTAAATAGAAAGAAAACCATTAGCCAATCAATTTTTTAAAGTAGATATGTATAATCTTTTAATTCAAAATCCACACGCACCGAGCATGCACAAAACGCACGCAGACACCTGCAAGGCTTTTTTTCAGAATTCCGCTCCTGCAGCCAATGAAATCGAGAAAAAGAACAAGAAGGATAAGAAGAAGAGTGAAAGTGAGCCGGCTCCAGCTGAGGTGACTCCAGTAGTTTCCCAAAAGCCCACCGCTGATAACATGGACTTTTTGGATTTTGTAACGGCCAAACCTGATCAGCCAGAGGCTGTTGTTGAGAAAGTTGCAGCAGCTGAGGCTGCTCCACTCGAAGCTGCTCCAACAGCTTCTGATAAGAAGAAGAACAAAAAAGATAAGAAGAAGAGCGAAAGTGAGCCTGCTACGGTTGAGGCATCTCCAGTAGTTTCCCAGAAGCCAACTGCTGATAGCATGGACTTTTTGGATTTTGTTACCGCCAAGCCTGATAAGCCAGAGGATGTTGTTGAGCAAGTTGCAACATCTGAGGCTGCTCCACTCGAAGCTGCTCCAGCAGCTTCTGATCACAAGAAGAAGAACAAGAAAGATAAGAAGAAAAGCGAAAATGAGCCGGCTCCCGTTGAAGCAACTCCAGTAGTTTCCCAGAAGCCAACCGCTGATAGCATGGACTTTTTGGATTTTGTTACCGCCAAGCCTGATCAGCCAGATGATGTTGTTGAACAGGTTGCTACAGCTGAGGCTTCTCAAATTGAGACTTCCCCAGTTGCCATCGAAGGCAAAAAGAAAAACAAGAAGGATAAGAATAAGAGCGAGAGCGAGAAAGTTTCCGAGCCAGCTCCAGTACCAGAAGCGGCTGCTTCCGTCTCTCAAAAACCAACTGCTGACTCTATGGACTTCCTCGACTTTGTCACTGCTAAACCAGATGCCGTTGAGGAGCAAAGTCAAAACGAACCTGCGACGGTGCAAGAAGAAGCTTCCGTTCCGGAGCAAGCGGAAAAAAAGGTGCTTTTAAGTTGTCGTTAGGTTTTGTGTTGCTAATTGTTAACTTGCACGAACAGTATTTGTCCAATATACTTAGTAATCCTCGCTTCGGGTAATCTAATTTGTCCCGTTCAGAAAAACGAAAAGAAATCAAAGAAAGCTTCGGAAAGCGAACCACGTCCAACTGCTGACGACAGTATGGATTTCCTTGATTTTGTATCCAAAAAGCCTGAACAAGAGGAGACCGTACAAGAAGTGAAACAGGTTGAACAGCCAAAGGAAAAGGTAGAGCTTCCCCAATCTAATCCCCGTGCACGCAATTTTTCCCTTCTTCAGACTGCGAAAAAGAACAAGAAGAACAAGAAGAACAGTGAAAGTGAAAAGGTTGGTAGGCCAATGCATGTAAAGCAAATTCTTTAGATTAAGCATCACGCACACGTGTGTTTCCCTAGATTTTAGGCACATTTAGATAAAAATATAGAATATAGATTCCATGTTTTGAGAATGTCTCAACTGTTGTCGAAGCTGCACATTCGCTGCCAAAACCGGATTCTCAGACTGAAGTTGCTGATCAAGTTGATCCACTCGCAATCAAAGTTGATGCACCAGTTGCTGAGGTTCCAGCTGCAACACCAATTGCTTCCACGAAGCAGGATGCTGATGATCTTGATTTTCTCAATTTTGTCACTCCGAAAGCCGAAAAAGAAACCGCTGCAGACACTCAATCCGCAATCTCTGATACTGTTGAGAAATCTGTTCCTGCCAACGATGCTCCAGTTGATGTTTCTCCAGTCGAAACTGCCTTGGTTGAAAATTGCCAAACTGCAACTTTGAACAAAAAGAAAAACAAGAAGGATAAAAAGAAAAGTGAGAGCGATAAGAATTCTGAGCCGTCTCAAGTCGTGGAAGAGCCTATTGCTGCTCCAATAAACCAATCCCCACTTTCATCGAAAAAACCAACTGCCGATGATATGGACTTTCTTGATTTTGTATCTCCAAAAGCTGACGCCGATTATTCTTCGGTCCCAGACGTTACCGCTCCAGAAACTCAACTATCTGCTCCAAAATCATCCGACTCCTTCGAAGATCTTGAAATCGTAGATTATGATCAAATTGCTGAAGCCACTTCTGCTCAAGCGCAATCCCCAACAAAATCAGCATCATCTCCAGCTCAGCGTTCAACCCCAAGCCCCACTTCTGTTCTGTTGAATCGCTCTTCTAAAAACAAAAAGAAGCATCATAAGAAGCACAAGAAACATAGCGAGAGTGACAAGTCTCAGGATCCCAGCAAAGAAGATTTGGAGTTTCTCGAGTTCTTGAACTCTGAGCCAAAGGAGGTTAGGCCCGCGTCTGATGTGCAGCTTTCGATTACCACACTCACCTAAATCACATTTTATTTTATGATTTATGACAATCTTTGCGTGGATCCTGTCAACTCATCAACAGCAAAAACTTACCCAAAACCCGCTTCTCTGTTATTTCACCTTTTAGTGTGCTTCTATACAAATTCTGAAACGCTTTCTTAGTAGTTAACAAATAGTAGTTTCATATTTGGTTGGTTTATTTTTCTTTTTGCTTAGTTTTAAACTAGTCAAATGTCAGAATTAACAATTTGTAATTACAGAAGTCCGAGGAAACTCCAGTTGAAGCCGCTAAGCCGGAAGAGGTACTATCTACTATTTGAGAGCTTGTTAAAAATACGTTTTTTTTTTAGAAATCTGTCGAGGAGCATATTGAAGCTCCAAAAACCGTTGAGCCCATTCAAGCAGAAAATGAGGTAAGCTTTTGAAAAGTATTTATCATGCAATGATAGTTAGTTGCACTGCAAACCCGAATTTTCTTCTAACAGTTTCCACGTCTTCTGTCAACCATTCTCAGACCAACAAATTACGTTTAGGTTGACTCAGACGTGGCGCTAGATTCCTTTGAAATTGTAGACGCACAAGAGGTGGCAGAGCTGGTATCTGCACCGGAAGTTACTGTTGAGGAGGTAGAAACATGTATTTTGGGTTATAGAGCATTATAACATTGGTGTGGGTGAAGATGATCAACCGTTAAAATACTATAAGTACCATACTAACTTGCTTTTGAATTATAAAACAAAATTACTCACTTTTCTTTTTTCCATGCTTCTTCTCCTTCTTCTTCTGCCTTCTCAAGTGAATTGAATGTGCTTATTATTTATGTTTCCGTGCATTGCTTTCTCACACCTTATTTACCCTATAAACTTTACAGACAGTTGCTTCCGCTGGAAAGAAGAATAAGAAGAATAAGAACCGCAAGAACAGCGAGAAAGAGGCTAAAGAACCAACTCCAGCTCCAGAGGTAGTCGAAGAGGTCTTCGAAAAGAAAATCGTCTCTCCAAACACCACTGAAAACGGTCCAGCTCCAGCTGCTGCTCCAGTTGCCGCTCCAGCACAAAAGGTTTTGATATTTTCCCTAGCATCATCAATCCTTCAAAAAACTACCTTTCCTTTGAATGATAAGCAAGTGTAATTCAAAAAATCAGAGCACCAGATCCAAGCAAAAAACATGTTTTAATAATTTTTTTTTTAATTTAGGAAAACAAGAACAAGAAGAAGAACAAGAAGGAATCTGGAAACTCTGAATCCCACGATGTTGCTCCAACTGTTGAAATTCCACAGACCACTGATGCTGGAAAGCAATCACCAGGAAGCGACAAGGAAAATTCTAGCGTACCGAACGGATCCGCCAAGAAACAGTTGTCTGTAGAAGAGCTCGACTATGGAGTCACTGCTCAAAACAATGAAGCGGCCGCTGGTGGTGACAAGAAGAACAAGAAGAAGAACAAGAAGGGAAAGAACTCCAACTCAATCTCGGAGAATACTCAGGTAATCGCTCAATTGGATCAAGACCATCTCGATCAACTGGCTGATGATGAGGTGCAAGCCATTACTGGAGCTGCTGGAACTCACTCGCCACCAATCCAGGTTCACGAGGTGACCAGCTCTGAGCAGCATGCTAATGGAAATGGAACTACTAGTAAGCGAAATGAGGGTGAATAAACAATAAACAAAATTGTATTTTCAGTTGAGAAGCAAACGACCATTGAAATCACCCAGGCCCTTGACGATACCAACATCTCGCCAACTCAATTCCAGAAGAATGTTCAGAAACTTGTTCAGGCTCAGCTTGCCAAGCACGATATTGTCGAGATTGACCCAACGGTGGTGAGTTGAATTTAGCCACTTTTACATGAATGGCACTGAGCACATTCAGTCAAGCCTTGTTTCTATTTTTTGTGTTGTGCTGGGTGGAATGCAGTATTTTTCTGCCTTACACGTTTTTCACATAGACATAGAAAGCCCTAGTATTTGGTTTTGATTGCTTCAGAAACTACGCATTGACGCTCAACTCATCAAATTGTCGGAAAAGAAGGCTCCCGCTGTGGTCGTCGAGCACGTTAACTACATCAAACCGCTACCAATGGAACTCCACGTGTCTCGCCCATCGGTAGAGTATTTCGAATCCCCATAGTTAGAGCTAATAACAAGTATTGAATTTTGTTTTTTTAGCTAGAAAAAGTTCATTATTTTAGTTTTATCTACGAATTTCAGCACTGTAAATCTTTAAAAAAATCGATTTTGAAATTTTTCTAGACTCCAAGCCGTGATCGTGTTTACAAACTCCTTCCAAAGGATATACTTTTCTGCGCCGGACTTATTGATTCGCATGGAGAAAACTACGCTGTGAGATTGAAGAAAATCTCATGGAAAACATTTATTTGTTTTATTTACAGGCTATGGCCGCCGACGCCCGTAACTTGTTCAAGGATACCTCCCGTGCCCTCCAGAGAAAGATTCGCATTTTCAAGGTACATACGTTTTATAGATAAGAACCAAAACCAAACAAAAATTTATATTTTCAGGAGTCCCCACACTACCAGACCTACCTCCGCGCCAAGGAGGAGAACCGACCACTCGAAGAAGTGATTGCTGCTGAGGCTCACTAAGCTGCTCAACGGCATGCTTATGTTTCCAAGCTTTCCCCCTGCAACCATTCCTTTGATCTTCATGTTGGTCCCACTGTCATCAACACTCGCCCACAACTACCCCTATCCTATAATCAACTGATATTTGTTGTCTTTTTTTCCTACTTTTTTCCGTTTTCTTTTCAACTTTACCTTTACAATTCTGCAATGGATATCTGACGTAACAGCCGCCGCGATGAATGAGCTTTCAGCCACATCTTCCTCATTTTTGTTTTCTTTATATTTTTTTCTTAATTTTATCTTTTCATGTTTAAGTAGAAGTAATGCACCCTTTATTGTTGTCTCCCACCTTTAATTCCTTTTTTTGTCCATGCCCCGACTGTTCTGTCTCTTGCCCTACGCGGAGCTCATCTCTCAAATTTTAACTTTCTTCCCTCTTTGTTCTTTTTCTTGTTTTTTCTCTTTCTTGTTCTTTCTTTCTCTCTTTCTAATTGCAAACAAATCGTACCTGATGCTAATTGAAAACTCTGACACGCATTTTTACTAATCCCGTCAGAATCTCTTCGTAGACAACCCTCTCTCTCTCTTCATGCTCTTAGATCCTCCGCTCCATGCCAACCGTTTACAGCTTTTTCACCGAAATTTTGAACCAATGCATTATTTTTCAACGTTTTTGTGTTTAATTTCCGTGACTGGTCTGTCCTTTTTTTTAGTTTAACTATCCCCCATCCTATTCTCTCCTTTCCATTTTCTTATTTCCATATGTTTTTCTTTGTGTGTGGCGTCTGATTATTTTTTGGCTGGTAGTTGTATAGAAATGAGCACGCGCTGACCCGTTTTGTTGTCCTTTGTGGAATCGAAACCGCGGCTCTTCTTGTCCTTGCTAACCCAATTGACTCGCGTTTTGTCTGTGGCACTAACTGCAGTTCGATTTTTTTGAATTGGCTCTAATGCTACTTATTAACCCGCTTCAAGTTTGTAATAAAGTTTGTTAAGATTTGAGTATTTTTTTCACAATATAAAGTGTGCGCATTAGAAAAACACATTTTCAGGAAATTTGAACAGAAATTTGAACATTAAAACACGATATCTGAGAACAAATAGCATTGAAAAAGTGACGTTCAGTATATATTTTTTACGGTAATTGCTTAAGTTGAAATCTGAATTCTACCCAAACATCTTTGAAAACATAAGAACTGAAGTTTCGGCAAACCGGTCGCTGTGTTTGCACACAAACACCGGTTTTTGTGTAAAAACCGGTGAAAACCGGTTGAGCACATTGTTCACAGGAATAGAAGTTCTTGGTGAGACAAAAGGAACGAGGAATGAGAACCAAGAAATGGCTAACGTTATATAATGCTTAGAACTCCACGAATGTGGGCGTGTTCGTGAGCCGATGGCGTCTGGTGCAAAGCGATCAGACGATCTGTAATGATAACAATAGAGCATGTAAGATATTGCGGAGATGCAGAGGCAGGGTACAGTCTAATTGAATGTATGCGGGGGCTCTAAAAATGCGTGCGTCTTGGGGCAAAGTCTAAAAAGCGAGCTGACCCAAAGGGATAGCCTATCCCTAACACAGGTAAACCGCATAAAATTTAAAAAGCGCTTCAAAAGAACTTAGGGTTGGAAAGTGTCTCAGAACAGTCTAGGAGGAATTGTGAACCGCAAAAGTGTATCGAAAGAGTGGCATTCAGATAATTAAAACAAATTATTTTCTTGGTTTTTTTTTTCATTTTTCTGTTTGATATTTTAAAACTTTTTTTTTATTTTGTCATAAGTTATTTTATGCTGCTCAATTTTCACGATTTTTAAGGGAAATTATGAGGCGAAAAATGTATTAATTTTTATTAGATTGTTTAATTTTTTTTCTGGAAAAAAGAGTTTACAGTTACCGTCAAAATAGAAGTATCCTCCTAACAAGGGAAGTCTTTTCACAAACCATATTGGAATTCTCTGAAACTTGGTGGGCTAATAGAACCTATCTCTGGCTACAGCGTCAAAAAAATTTAGCTGCCGAACTTCAAAAATAAGCTCAAAAAGTTGCTCCAAAGTTCCGGCTCCTCCCTCCGGCACTTCTCTCGTTTTTATCACGACCCTGCAGAGGTGAAAAAATCAACGAAAGGGAGGCGCAGTGGTAGAGTGGGAGGCAGCAGGAAAAAGGTCACGGGTTCGAACCCTCTTGTGGTAAATTTTTTTTATAAGTGTGGGAAACAGGGGTGGGACCAAAAAAATATGTTTTTTTGGGTGATAAAAAATTTATTTTTTTGATGGTGAGGGTGAGAAAAAATTTCTGTTTCACGGTTCTGCTTCGGGACAGTTCTGATGCGGGAACGTTTTGCCTTGGGGTAGCTCCGTCCAAGAACCTTCTTCGCCTCCGCGACTCTACAAAAAAACCAAAAAAAAAGTTTCACCTACGTCAAATTGTCAAAAAAGAAATCAAAAAAAGTTAAAAATTTTTTCTCACCCAAAAAAACATGTTTTTGGTCCCACCACTTTTTCCCATATTATAGAAAAAAAATTTTTTTTTACCACATGAGGATTCGAACCCGTGACCTTTCTCCTGCTGCCCCCCACTCTACCACTGCGCCTCCTTTTCACAGCAGAAATGCGGTGTATCTATTACAAATGAAAGTCTATGGTGAATGCACGATACACCAACCGCAGCTAAAAATCAGCTAGTGACTCGCTGATAGATCTATATTTTCTCTGCCTTGCGATAGCTCGATAGTGAATCTATGGCCCACTCATGTCACTGGAGCACGTTTGCATTAATTCTATAGGTAGCTAATTTTTTTTATTATTTTTTCTCCTATTTTTTGTTATTTTTGTTCATATGTTATCAATTCTTTAATAATGTTTTTGTTTTTCAGATCAGGAGACCTATTGCGACCGTGAAAATCGAAGAAGGTAAGCCAAATATAGCGGATTCGTGACGGAGTGACTCTGGGTGACAGAAAACTGTTGACTTTTTCGAACAAAACGTGAATTCAAGTGTCGCTTCGTTACGAATCCATGATAAAATTTAAAAAGCACATTGATTTTTTGCAGAAACACTGCTCGTCGCAGACGAATCGAAGAAGATGGCAAAAAGTTAGTGAGTTGTTTCATTAATAAAATAAACGCGCAAAAAGTTAAAAAAAAAATTGAATGGATTTCTAACGCGCCCGGCCATCGGAAAAAATTTTTGCACAAAGATGTAGAAATTTGTGTGCAATCGTTTAAAAAATCGCAGGAATTTAGCTGCTGCCTGTATTTCGGTAAATCTGTGCCATAAAATGGAGCAGAATTTTCAAGAAGTTGGTTTCGGCTTTGGTTCCAGTTGTGAAAATGTTAATTTGATTTACGAAACTATACAATTTGAACGTCATGCAACTATTTTCGTGATTTTTGCTCCAATTTTATGATTTCAACATCTGTAGAGGCTTGATAGAAATGTAGAATAGTTAAATGGTGGGCTCAAAAACTTCAAAATTCGGTATGAAGCAATTTAGTACGTAAATTAATTTCCAGAATTTTATAAGCGCATGCTCGAATTTTTTATACTGATTTCCGGGGAAAAATTCCGAAAAAAAAGCAACTTTTGCCCGGAAATTCCGTCGAAAACTTCAAAAATGTGCGATTTCCAAACTATTTTCGATTCTAACGAGTGTGTTTAAAAATGAAATGGTAGAAAACTTTTCTCCAAAAAAACAAACATTACTTGTTCATAAACAAAAAAAATTGTTCGAACTTGGAACTGGATTTTTTCGGAAGTGGCGAATCTTCGGAATCGGAGTATTCCGGTCAGAAGTTTTCCAATCCAAGCGGATTGATTTGGCTGGATGATATGCGTACCAGAGTTTCATGATAGTGAAACTTTCTTATCCGGAAGTCGGAAGTGAAAAAATGGCCGGTAGTCGTAAAACCATTCAACTCTGAGGCCGTATTCATGAACGTTTACCACATGATAAATGAAAATGTTAATGATTTTCCTGACATTAAATAAAATTTTCAATGACCGTAAAGACGCTTACGGACAATTTATAGTGTAATTGATCTAATGAACACTTTGAAAACTTATTTTACCTTTCGGAAAATCATTTACCGTACGGTAAACGTTCATGCGTTCATTGGAATTGACACGGTCATGCTTTTTTTAGTATCTGGGCTGTGAGGGAAGGGGCGAAGCACAGGAAAGATTTAAAAAATCACAGAAAAAAAAAAGAAATTATTGTTGACCCGCCAAAATGGTCAAACGCGCTCCGCTGAACTCAACGCTATGCGATTTTCATTTTGGTCTCCAAATTATTTCATTTCACGTGTAAATTCAACGTGAAATGAAACAATTTGGAAACCAAAATGAAAATCGCATAGCGTTGAGTTCAGCGGAGCGCGTTTGACCATTTTGGCGGGTCGACAATAGCAATATTTACAAGAAAGATAGTTTCGTATCTATTTATTTCAGAGGTTCCGTTCAAGCGATTTCGAAATCTGGAAGGTCCTACGCAATCCCCGAAGATGGAAAAATTTGAGTGATGAGGATTTGCAGAAGAAAAATTGCAAAATATCATATTATTTTTCTTATATATGTCAGATAATATTGACCGATAGACTATTGTTGATATTGCTGGCCATTTTACATTAATTATCCCGGTGCATATTCGTTTCCGCTTTAGCTTTTAGTGTATAATATCTTTGATTGATAATAAATAAATCTTAATCAATAAACTCGAATAAGCTCGCAAGTGAAGAATTACTCGTTAACAATAGAGCGATCGAAGTCGAAAGCTTAACCTATTATGAATGCATAACACGCCAGAAATGCGTCAACGATGCGTCAATGATGCGCCAATAAATGCGATCGATTCATTACGCGTCTATGATGACACCCTTGCAGTGCCCCCATGCCATTTGCGCGCGAGTCACCAGCGAGCTGTAATGCACGTGTCGCATTTCACCTGTGTTCGTTCGTTTTTTCACCTCTGGAGGGTCATGATAAAAACGAGAGAAGTGCCGGATTGGGGAGCCGGAACTTTGGAGCACCTTTTTGAGCTTATTTTTGAAGTTCGGCAGCTAAATTTTTTTGACGCTGTAGCCAGAGATAGGTTCTATTAGCCCACCAAGTTTCAGAGAATTCCAATATGGTTTGTGAAAAGACTTCCCTTGTAAGGTCCGATTGTAAAATTGTATGTGTCGTTGGCGTCGACATCACGATGATACGAAACCGCGGACCATTAAAGTCCATCGCTATCCTGTAGGACATAGAGTGCACCGGCATCCTTCGGTCTCTCGATGATACCTTCGAGCTATGCATGCTTGTCTCCGAGTACCTTCAAACGGGTAGTGAAGTCTTTTTCCACGATATTTTTTGCTGATGTCACTGACTTGTTGCGAAAAGCGTGGACGTCGTCAACGGTCGTGAGTACGGAAAACTTCAAGACTGGTTCGTTCGGTGCTGTGGCATTTGGATGTCTTTCCACAATATTGGTGGAAGCGGTGCTTTTTGAGACATTTGGTAGACGACATTAGGGACCGCTCGTTAGTTGATAAGCATATCTCGGCAATCGGTGGAGTCGACGGACGGATGTGGGAACCGTGTTCGGCAGATTCGTCTCTCGGTGGGATGTTATTATTGGCATCGGGCTCTTCGTCTAGAAGTATTTTGATGGAGATTTCGGCTGGGGTTCCGTCGTCCGGCGCTGTGAACAGTTCCATAAAACTGAACTGTTGGGTTATTGTTCTGGTTTTGGATTCTTTATCGTTTTCGAGAGTGGTGTGGTGGTTGGTTGGGTTTTCCTGAGCAGGCCTGTGAGGGAACATCTTTGTTGTCAGGATAGAATAATGTATATTTTCTCTCACCTTTTTTCAGAAAAATATGCAATAAAGTGCTCTTGCTATTTGAAAATGAATAATCAGAATAATAGTAAAATAAAATAAAAGACAAAGAGCTACAACTGGGGCCCACAAGCTCAGAAAGAAATGAATAAAAAAAAAATGTGTAAGGCACACTTGAGGCACACTTATTACACATGTTGTTTACTTCTCTTCATATGTAATGCTTTCTCAGTGGTGACTGTTTGCATTTTTAAATGTATTTTACTCTTGTCAAATGCTAACTTGTTACGATTGGCTTCATTTGGCGACTCGGAATGTTTTACTTTGGCTTCAGTCTGTCTCTGCTCTGACCCTTCTTTTTCCTCCGAAATTTCTGGGCTGTTGGATAGTGTTAGATTTGCAGGCGGGGTTCTAAACGCGAGGAATGGCGCTGATCTCAAATGGGGAGTGTTGCCCAGAGTAAGTGTTACTGGTTTATTTTGCCTAATTGTGTCCGTTAGATTGAGGGTGGAAAAGCATCTGCGCGGAGGGACTCGATTTCAAGTATCAGTTATAGCTGCTTCCCTTGGTTATAAGGGACTTGAGGTTTTATGGTTAAAAGGGGAAAACTCATTTCCAGAAAAGGACTTACTCTCGATCCTGCGCAGTCGTTCCTCGACCCTCTCAAAGTGATCCGCTGCTAGCGTCGTGATCTCGGTCATTTTCTCGTGTAGGTCTCTCATGTCTGCACAGATCCTCTCACCGAAATCGTTGAACGTGGATGGCACGACTGTCGCAGTCCGCTTCAGGGGGAGGAATTCATAGATCATTGCTACTTTTGCATTCTAGCCATCGAAAAATAATTGTGAGTAACGAACAAAGTTTTGCAAGGAAGAAAGGGAAAGATGGGAAAAAAAATCAAAGTGGTGATAACTTTACGAAGGGAACGAATGCGAAGGCTGTTTGTAACGGGGCGGGGTTAAGGGAACACTTGGAAAAATGTCGGAAAGTGTGAGCGCACAAAAATGTTTTGATTCACTTTCTTTGCCATCCCGCATCGGTTTTTTCATAAACAATCTAGCGAGATCACTGTCTCAGTGATTCCCTCCTTCTGTCGCTCGCTCTCTCTCTCTCTCTCTCTCTCTCTCTCTCTCTTTCTTTCTCTCTATTTTTTAACTTTTGTTATACTTAATGCACTCTATGGCTTCCATCCTTCTTCTTGGTCCCCCTTTTCCCAAAACCTACTCACTAAACGTTTCCCACAACTTATCTCAAAACTCAAAACGCAACGTGATCTCAAAACATCTAATCCAAATTGTATGATGCCTAAAATTCGTAGTGTGAAAGCCTTCACCTGACTCAGTAATCATAACTTACTTAAAGGGGGTGCCAACTTTTTGGGGAAAATTGCTTAAAATATACTCTTGGGTGGGGGATCGCTTATTAAAATTTTAGATAATCGCGAAAACACATTTTAGTCATGAATATCGAAAAATCGATATTTGCCTGTTGTTCGATTCAACGTTGAATATATTCCGGTGAAAATGTTTGCTCAAATATAAAAGTTACAGACAGTGTGCAGTGTCGACACGAGATCGACAATTTTGTCGACAAATTTATCGACAAAATTATCGACAAATTGTCGACATTTTATCGATAAAAATTTGCCGCAATTTTATCGACAAAATGTCGATAAAATATTGGACATTTTGTCGACATTTTATCGACAAAAATTTCGACAAAATTTTATCGACATTTTGTCGATAAAAAATTGTCGATAAAATTTTGTCGATAAAATGTCGATAAAATTTTGTCGATAAATGAGTGTCGACAATAGTTGTTCCGACAATTTTATCGACAAATGAGGTTGAAATTTTCGCATACATTTAAATGTGATCATGCGGAATAATTTTTCAACAAAAAAAAGAAACAAAAAGAAATTTTTTTGTTTGCGTGATTCCATAAGAGATAGGATTATCCATCTATTTTTTGTCAATGTGTTCTCATGACGACAAGTTGAAGACCCACGGCGTGCTGGCCGGAACGTTATTGGCAATATTGGGTTCCGCTGAGTGTCTGCGTCTCTCCGGCGAGAGTTTGCTACAAAACAACAATATCCTCGCACCCTGCTACTCTGCGTCTCATATTCGCATAAATTTAACGCAGATGAGTGGCTGTGCAGCTAAATGCAGCCTACGGTAGAAAAATGGGTGCTACCCCGGAATAAAACTCGTTTGAAATATAAATGTTGCAATATAGAACTTTCTTCGGAATAGAACTGTTTTGAATAGAACCGTTCGGTATAGAACTGAAGCAAAATATAAGTTTAACTAAATAGAACTGTATCGAAATATAACTGTTTTGGAATAAAAATGTCCCGAAACAGAACTGTAGCAAAATAGAACTACCTGAAATGGAGCTGTACAGGAAAAACCGCTTCGCGGAATTGAACTCAATAATTCACCATGTACAACTGAATACTTGTTCGAGCTGCTCTAGCTTTCCTGGGTCACTACAGCTCCACTTCAGGCAGTTCTATTTTGCTACAGTTCTATTCTAAAACTGTTATATTTTGCTACAGTTCTGGTTTGGGACAGTTCTATTTAGCTTCAGTTCTATTTCACTACAGTTCTATTCCAAAACATTTATATTCCGAACAGTTTTATTTCGCTACAGTACTATTTTGCTACAGTTCTATTTCGAGCGAGTTCTATTCCGGACAGTTCTATTCCGGACAGTTCTATTTTGGCCAGTTCTATTCCGCGCAGTTCTATTCCGGCCAGTTCTATTCCGGCCAGTTCTATTCCGGACAGTTCTATTCCGCGCAGTTCTATTCCGGCCGGTTTTATTCCGGCCAGTTCTATTCCGGCCAGTTCTATTCCGGACAGTTCTATTCCGCGCAGTTCTATACCGGACAGTTCTATTCCGGCCAGTTCTATTCCGGACAGTTCTATTCCGCGCAGTTCTATACCGGACAGTTCTATTCCGGGCAGTTCTATTCCGGGTCATCTAGTGCCGAATAGCTGCCAAATAGCCGCCAAATAGCCGCCAAATGACTGCTAATTAGCTGCCAAATGACTGCCATGTAGCTGCCAGGTAGCTGCCAGATAGAGGCTATACATACTTTCTATAGCCGACACCTCACGGGTTTCGACGTAGGCTATGCTTTGTAGAAGAGGGGCGGGCCGTCTACCTGTATTATCGAAAAATTTCGATAATTATAGATAATGCCGAAAATTATCGAGGAATTCATCGAAACTGGTTTCGATAAAATTTGGATATTTTATTATCGAAAATTATCGAAAATGTTTCGATAATACTATCGAAAATAATTTCGATAATTTTCGATATTTTTTCGACACAAAATTTTCGATAATTTTTCGATAATTCCTCGATAATTATATCGAAAAATTTATCGAAGAATTTATCGAAACTGCTTCGAAAATCCACACTGGAATACACCATATGAATTTCCAATTCTTAAATTTTACCTTTTACGGAATCGGTTAAAAATATACATTTCACGCCCACCTCAAATAAATATACATTTTACGCCCTGGAATGCATTTTTTTGAAAACGATTCAACGACATTCCGAAATTACGAAGCGAGATATTTAGCGAGGAAATTTTATTGTCGGCGATTATCGACAAAATGTCGATAAAACACGACAAAATTTTGTCGATAAAATGTCGACAATTGTCGATAAATGTCGACATTTTATCGACAAATTATCGACAAAATTTTGTCGAATTTTGTCGATAATTTTGTCGATAACGGCTTTTGTCGATAATACGATGTCGACAACTGCACTCTGGTTACAGATAAAAGAGTGATTTTAATGCGGAAGTGAGCAGGAAAACGGGAAAAAATTAAAGGTATGAGAATTTTGTTTCGAATTTGTTTTATCATTAATTTTGTGATCAACACGCATTAATTTGCTATCTGAAATCACGAAATGATGTTTGTA